>VWZP01007832.1:492514-595014 GCA_013396995.1 Dicaeum eximium | reverse complement strand
AAGACTGCTGGACACCACAGGTGGTACCTCCTGGGAACCAAGGTAGTCTAATTAGCCAAACAAATTCTGATTGAGAAAAATCTAAATTAAATTCTTTAGTGCTGGATTTGGACTGGATGTACTGGGAACTAAAATTTCCTTTGAGTGACAAAAACTCTCAGAAAAATAAGATCAGTCTTTGTCTTTATGTACAGACTGTAATACTGTAATTAAATACCATTATTCCCTAAGGGATCAAATATAGTGATACCTGCATGTGTACAAGTATGGGTGCTGGTGTGCTTACACAAATTTTATGTGCATGCACACACACACATCAGTGTCAAGCTGGTTTGTACCATTATAACTAATTCAGCTTCTGTGATGACAATAATTTGAGTCTTTTGGAAAAAAAAGTAACTCTGTTAAAGACTGACAAACCTATAATAATCATCAGTGTGTGTAAATTGAAAGAAATTTCTCCTTGATGACAGTATAGAATCCAAGCCTTGTAAGAGTGGAAATCATGTAATCTCTCTGTCTTTTCCCCACACTTCAATTTTTTAATGAAGTGCTATCTTTGACCCTTGAATCCAATTAGGGTGATACAGCTGACCACTAATAAAGTACTGCTGGGGTGGTTCTGTGTCTGAGTGAGGTGACAGTCTGCATTTCTCTTTCTCTACCTACATGAATCTTGCCACACTGAGAATTATTCATTGCTGATAAAAAAAAAAATATCCAAAGGCCAAAAGAGTTCTCTGCAATGGGTTAGTAATTTCTGCACAGTAATTACAAACTAGGCAGTTTCCATGTGATAGGAAATTAAAGAGAATGAGAATTCACTACTTTTCTTAAAGATTGGGGAGAAAAAAGAAGAAACTTGTCTCTTCTGCTGTGTAAATTTGATATATTTTAGGAGCTAGTAAAAATGTTTTCCCTGGTAAAAATAGGGAAAATATAGTAGATGTTAAGAGCACAACAGCATCTCTCTGAAATGAATAATCTGTTGGAAAGTCTTGTAGAAAGAGAAGCTTTGAAAGGCTGTTACACAGTTCATACACAAGTTTTGTTTAGGATTCACCCTAGAAGGGCTTCTCACTCAGCACCCTTCAATTAAACACAGGTTATACTCATTCAAGGGTGAGGGTGGCAGGTGTTTTACAAATATCATAATTTATGGACCTTGTTTTTTAAAGGTCAGGCCATAGTGTGAGACAAAATGTGTTTGCACTGTCCTTTCTGCCTCATGCTCATAAAAGGAGAAAGAGCGGACTTGGTCTCAAAAACAAACAAACAAAAAAAAAAGAGTGACGTGAGCTGAGGCTGGGTAGGAAACCCAAGTTGTAACTGCAATTGGAAGCAATCAAAAGATTGAAATTCTGCTGTTTCATCTGTCAGCAGTACCCTTGAGAAAGCCAGACTTATTGCAACTTTCTATCTGGCTTTCTGAAAGGAGTATCTCCTTAGGTTGAACAATGCAAAGTGATGCCCTTGGGGTTGCCTGTGACCCTGAGGCTTTGTTCTATTTTCATTCTAGCACACCATCAAACCCCATGAAATATTTATAAATGCAAAAACTTCCAAATGATGTTCTATTTATAACAGTAATAAAATGACATCCCTCTAAGTACATTTCCTCTAAATTTTTAAGTCGTGTCATACACCCTGGCTATGATAAATTAAAGAGAACTCCACAACTCATGGGAAACAATGAATGATGTGCAGCTGAATAACAGTTCAGATTACTTATAATTTCTTAAAATATTTCTTTACCCTCTATTATTTTGGTGCATTCCCCTGCAAGTTGAATTACATTTTGATTTTTGCTGTTTCTCTCTGCTGGTTAAACCTTCTATTTATTTTATAGTCTTTGAACTTTTTTTTTGTTTACATATATTGACTCTATAAACATGATTCAATTATTTCCTGTAAAGTGTAATGAATAATGCTTGTCTCTGGGTTTTGGAATACTTCATAGCCTCCACATATGAGGTGAGTTAAACTGGAAGTATACCAGTTTTAGCAGTAATCAGCTACCAGTGGAAAATAAAACAAGCTTCTAGACCAAGTCATCAGCAGGGTGGGGCAGGATGCTTGTAAATTCTGCTTTTGAGGTCAACTTCTGCCTCACAGACCCCTAGGTGCTTGTGGTAGAAGTGACTGTTGGCTTTTTCTGATGTTCCCTGGAGACAAAGTTACATTGCTGAAGCACAGATGAATAACCTATTAATAGCAAATTTCTCCTTCCTGGATTGCCAAAATACATGTCAGTTTGGAATCTCTGGTATGAATTTTGATTGTGGTGTTAGAACTAGTGAACCAGAAAAACGAACTTGTTTCCAGTTACAGATCCCAAAGTTTTCCAAGGTAGGAGCAGTCACGATTTACCAAGAATATCAGAGGACAGATAGAGAGAGAGAAAGAGAATATATGCAGTGTCAAGCAAACATGTTTTTTATTTTAGATGAGATAAAATCACAAATCTTTTAGCATAAATCTTATCTGAGAGGAACAGCACAGGGGCAAGTTCTCAACAGAGCCTGGGTGGTTAAACTTTACAATATGTTTACAAATACCACTAAAGAGATGATTCTCAGGAACATTAGGACTGAAAATGAAAAGACTCTCTGATATGCCTGCTGTAGTCAATGCTTTGAACCACAATGTAGATAACTGCACTTTGATTTCTTGTCCTCATCCAAAGGAAGAATACCCCACAGTGACAGGAGTAACATCTCAAATTGACTAAGAATTTTGCCTATTATGCTCTCCAGGGTATCTCATTTCGAATTGTTGATGTTCAAGGACCCATATTGCCAAGTGAGTAAAATGAGAAGCAACCATAATTCCCCATGGAGTCATTTAGGACAAGGAAAAGCTGCAGGATTTTGCCAGGCACTCCTCAATGCTTGCTCCCAATACACTCAGAAACTTCACTAGCTTACAGAAGGTTTCAGCTTGGACAGAGAGACTCAAACCAAGAATTATGTTTTGATTTTAGTCAGAAAACAGGACATGCTGATGGAAATGACTATGCAGATTCATCAAGCCCCACCAGAAAGCTGGGAAAGCTTTTTAGCTCCCAGGTTTTTTAATAGAATAGCAATAGGTTTTGATAAGAGCATTTATAGCAAGGTCAGTATTGTGAAAAGAAAAAGAAAACTCTGAAGTGCAGTATATCCTTATGAACACAGTTGAGTTATCCTATACTGTCTCAATTTCTTCTCACAAGGTACTATAAACTGTATAGTCACTATCCCATGTCTTTTATGGTAATTTTATTCACAAGCAGAAGCAAGCAGTAGTCGAAGTGGCAAACAGTGTTTTCAGTTTGCTTCTGCTCTGCCAGCTTTCCATGCCAGAACAAACCCTTTTGAACTTGGTGACAGGAAAGTAAATATATGGAAAATTGGTTTCCAACAAAGCCACTGTTATCCCCCCTAATGGACCACTGTCCAATACTGTACAAACAAGAGCTGTCCTTCAGCTTTTCAGGAGCTGGCTTTATACAGAATTGCACACACAAGACTGTTAATGCCCATGAGTTTCATGTCAGGCTGTTTTCTATTTGATATGGCTTAGAAATCACTGGACCTCAGTAATTTTAGTTCAGAGTTAGGGATACTCCCAGACTAAAATATTTTATGTGATTTTTCATTGTTGCTGGGCTTATACAATCTGCCTCAAAACCTGACTTTGGCAATTAGCTTTTTATAATGACAGAGTCTGTGATAAACAGAGTCATAGTGTTTCAGATATGCAAAATGCAAAATTGCAGAGATCACTAAATGGCTATAAATCTGCTAACTGTGCTCTTTGTGATCTGGGAATTCTGTAATACAAAATAAAACAAAATTATCATTTGAAGTTGGCCGTTCTTTCTACTGCACAAGGATAACAAACAGACATGCTATCTCTGAAAGATGTTATATAGTGGTAGTTCTTTGAAGATAGTTTTGGAGAAATTGTACTATTTTACTCATTGCTCATTACTCAAAAAGTCACTGAAATTGTTTCTTTGACCTGACAGAACATATTGGCCTAGTGGGACTGTGGGTTTCTAGCATCAGTGATATTTTTTTCTATCTATGACTTTCTCTGTGAGAATAAGCGATAAGGAAAACTTTTTGTGATCTCTTAGTTAAGGCATTTCTTTTTTTAAAATATTGTTCAAGCCTGAAGGAGATAAAGTAATTATTTTTAAAAATTAAATCCAGGTGTTTGAGTCACCTGTTGTGAGTCTGCATATCTCAAGAGGTTTCTTGCAGTGAAAAATAATTTCAAGTCAATACCAAAAATAACTGCAGAAAAACTTTAAAAGCAGTTCCAGGGAACTTGCTGTCATCTGATATTTGCCCAGTGCTACTTGCAAAAGCTCATTTACAGGTCAGTCTTAACACTAAGACCTTACCAGATCTGGCTTAATTTTTTCACTGCTGGTGTTGACATCTGCTACTGAAAACCAATAGGAACAGTATATATTTGGCACTTCAAAATCAGTGTTTTTGCTCAAAAAATGCAAAAATACTACACCTCCACACTTCCTTTTCCTGGTGATTGTTGCCTATGCAACACCCAGAGAATAGGCTTTCAGCAGCAGCTTTGTCTGGTGAATTATCAAATTTATTTTATTAATAGAAAATTCTGCTACAGAAACTCACCCCCTCTGACCTCCTACAAAGTGTAATGTGTTAGTCCTAATCGGGGTAACAGAAACTCTTTAGCTTTGTCCTGTATGCATTAATGCTAATGGAATTCAACAAATGGCTGGTTTCAGGGAAGGCAATGCAAGCAGAGGAGAGGGCAATGGCAGTAATGAGCCTGTAATTATTTGTAGAAATAAAGGAGAGCGAGTTCTTGCACAGGAAAGGAATCTCATGTAAAGACAATACTAATAGAAGTGGTAAGACTATATGCAATGTTTTTCAAAGTTGAGCAATGAAGAAAGGGGATTAAAAGAGGACTTAGCAAAAGCTGAAACAGCTGTTATTTATGAGTTAAGAGCTTTAACAGAGTCAGTACATCATCTGTGCTATCACCAATCTTTCATGTAATGAAATATAAACTTTGTCTTATTAAATATCAAACAAGAGTCTCTCTATCTTTAGTGTACTCTATTTACTGCAGTAAGACAAAAATTTCCTTCATGCTTTTAAAAAAAGCTAATGCCATATCTCAAGTACCTCCTTTTTCTTTTGCCTAGACAGAAAGGCTGGTAATGTTCTGTTAAAATAACTCCTAGCCAAGGCATGATGTTGCTTATTATGGTATTGCATTGGAGTAAGCTATGATTTTTAATTACTTATGTATCTAAGGTGGTGTCTCTACACTACAATGGCAAGGTCTCAAGATACATCAGCTTCAATAGAACTGCTGGCAAACAACTTCCAGTACTGCAGTTAGTATTCCATCTATATATATTCTGACCTGAGCCCTCATGAAGGTCTAACATTTTCCTTTTTCTTCCCTTTTATTTTTCTTTTTTTTTTTTTCCTTTAATGCAGTCTCTGTATTGTTGTACTGTTCATGTGTGTGGTGTCACTTTGACTCTTTTCTGGCTGAGAGAGCTAAAACGAGCTTCTATTAAACTTAGGTTAATGCCACTCCTGATCAACCATTGCTGTGAAACGATGCAAGCCTAACACCTCCTCTTCCAAGCTCAGGTCACTGCCAAGAGCAATGAGATTTTTTTGTACCAAAAGCATAAATGACATTTTTTCCCACTTTTCAACATTTCCAGCTGAGAGTGAAAAGGGGTTTTCACAAATGGAATAAACCATCTGCTTTCTCCACTCATACACACATACCCTTTCATTCAACGGGGACACCAGGTATATTCTGCTTGCTTTGAAGTCTGTGTAGTTGAGCAAATGGGGAAAGGAGGTGAGTGAGACTGGCAACCATAACCTCTATTTTTTTTTTCCTATAAGAGCCTGTCTTGTCTATCTTCAGAATTAACAGGTATTGTTGATTTAATTACATTCATCTCTGTAAAAATATCAAGTAGAGAGTACAACTTAAAGTAGGCAATGACTTTTCTAGCTTTAAGTATTTTCATACGTAGCAATTCCTTCCATATCACCTTCTATCCAAGGATTTTAGAGAACATTTTGAACTGGGCTGGGATTCTAATCTGTCTGGATATCCAAGTATACAAGTGAACAGAAGGAAAAAAGAGAATTTGGACCTACTGCAAAAGTATCTGTGGGTTTGATGTCTTTAAGCAGAAGTCTCTGTCTCTCCTTTGACTGCTGATGCAGATGGAAGCTGACTGTGTGGTTCTCACCTTTAACCCCTGTTTTGAATGCAAGTAGATGTCATCAGGTGTGTTGAGAAGGTGGTGCATAATGCTTATGGAAAGCTTTCATATTTTATGACCTCTTTGGTGATTGTTTAAGAACACACACACCTTATTTTGGCACACAATATCTGCCTGTCCTGAACCGAACTTTGCTTGAAACTGAGTGGAGGGCACCTCTCCAAATGACCACCGTTTACTCAGGTCTGTAAGGCTCCTCTTAAATGCTGCTCATTGTTTTAGTTTCCTAGTAGAATTAAAATCTATAGGTCTGTAAAACGTGGTGCTGGTATAAGAGGTCAGAGAATTACTTATCACAAAGGAAAACACTAAAATGTAAAATCCCTCCAAGCAAAAAAACTCACTCTTCTTTCCTTGTGATATTGCATTTTTAAATTTTATTTCTTTATTGAAGTGTTGAGCTTCTATTAGTGTTTTAAAGGTTTTGCAATCAGCTGTAGAAGAATATCTGAGGCAAGCTGTTGGGGCTTGACCCCAGCTGGTAACTGAGTACCACAGAGATACTTGTTTGTCTCCCCCACAACACACACACACACTCCCCACTGTGTGGAGGCGAATCAGAAAGAAAAGGTAAACCTCTTGGGTTGAGATAAGAATAATTTCATAATGAATACAAAATATAATAATACTTACTAATAATACAATTATATTACCAATAAAACAATAATATTAATAGTAATAGTAATTATAAGGAGAGGAAGAGAGTAACAGAACACAAGAGATGAACAATACGTTGCTCACTGCCCACTGATTGATACCCAGACTGTTCCCAAGAATTGATCAGCCCCTTTTTGTGTAACTCCCTCTGTTTATATACCAAGCATGACATTCTATATTATGGTATATTGGTCAGCTCAAGTCAGCTGTCCTTCCTATGCTCTCTACCAGTGTTTTGTGCAGCTCTTCACTGTCAGAGCATGAGACATTTGAAAGCCCTCGACTTAAACAGCAGCAGCCAAAACATCAGTGTGTTGATAATGCTGTTCTCATACTAAATCCAAATCACAGCACTGTACTTGTTACTAAGAAATAAATGTACTCTGTCCCAGCCAAAACCAGGAGAGTTTCTACTCTTTATTAGCTCAGCTGGGTCATGTACCCCCAGACGTCTCAGCAGCTTGGCAGCAGAAAGCAGAAAAGGCCTTGGCTCTGTGTGAGCCCTGCTCAGCAATAACAAAAACATCTCTGCACTATCAGCCCTATTTTCACTGTAAATCCAAAACATGGCCTCATATTAGCTACTATGAAGACAATTAATTCTGCTGCAACCAAAACCAGAACAGAGGTTAGCAAGGATGAGACTGGCTTTTCCTCTACCATAATTATCCTCTGACCTGCTTTCTAAAAATAATGCTCTTCACCTTAGAGCGTTTGTCACAAAAATTGATGCTAGTGCTGGAAACTGCAGTTCTAGCCTATGCAGGCTAGAAGATATATTTTAATATTAAAGTCCTGTCATTTTTAATGACCTTGAGCTCATAAAAAAAAAATGCAAACCAAATGAAAACAAACAAAAAACCCACCACCATTTTGGCACTTATGTGAGGAAGCAGCAAGAAAGGCAATGTGATTGCAGTAGGTTCTCCTTCCTTAAGAGGGAAGATGTTACTCCTCTGGTAGCTGTGCACACTGGAACAGAAGCAGAAAGCTCTGTGAAGTCAGTCTAAAGATAGCAGCCAGGTTGAGCTCGTGCCAATCTGGAGACTGTGTGAACAGACTACAGAAGCAATCAAAGTCCCCAGCACACATGCTTAATTCATATACTTGGGCGTGATTCCACGCTACTCAGTGTGTGTTTAAATTATACCTGAACTGTAGTAGATATAGGCCTATAAATTGTGAACAAGAAATTCAATGCATGAGAAAATCAGAATCAATTGAATATTAGATTTCTGTTGGGGAAAAAGGGGATATCACAGAAAGAATTTTCCTGATTTGTCAGCCAAAGTGTTGTAGGCAAATTCTCAAATGTGGTTGGATGGTATTTATGGGGTGAAAAGAAAATAACAAAAAGAAATCCAGAGAAGATTTAATTAATGGGATCCTCATCGCATCAGTAAATGGCATTTTTATATAAGAGAAAGAGCCTGCTAAAATGAGCCAGAGCAATTACAGGACTATAAAGTTCTTTTTATACTCTATATGTTCTTTGTCAAAGGAGATTTAGAAGAAAGTTCTCATTCATTTATTTTTGTTTGATTTAAGAAGCTGTTTGATGACTGCTTGGTGGTACAAGGATGTCTGGGTGTAGTAATTTTCAGACATTATATATTGGCAGAGAAATATGCCAGTTGTTCTACTGACATTATGTTGGGTTTTATGGTTATAACTACATTATAAGAAATACATCAATTTTCCTTTAAAGGATCTGAGTTTAAGATCATCACCATTGCAATCTCAGCAATAATGGAATACTCTGGATGAAAGCTTCCTGTGATTAGCCTAAATGAGACACTGAATTGGCATTTCTGTATTTCCACTAAAGAAACAGGATCTTTTGTTCTATATAACCTGCTGACAGTGACCAGAAACAGCAATCATCTCAAAACTGTGCCTCTTCATAACTGCCAGAAAAGCCTTTCAAAATTCAGAAGGATGGTTCAAACTCTGGTTCTGGAATGAACATTTTACTGACGGTTTTGTTTCCAACCTTGAGCTAGATGAGCCAAAAACAATTTCATTTACCTCAGTCTAATGTTTTTGTACAGTGCCTCTTAAAGGAAGAAGATTGTTGAAGGAAAATGTGATATCCATGAAGTGAGGCTGCCTTTAAACAGATAACTGTTTTATATTAATTTGGTTTGATTCTAAGAACTGTGGAGACCATTCTCAGAGAGAGAAAAGTTTTCTAACTAGGCTAAAATGGCACCTAATTGAAAAATAGGACTACTGAAAAGAAAAATCTAGAGTGCTCATTCCAGATCTAATGTCTATAAATAATTTCAGTAATGAATGTTTCCACAGTGCTTTGAACGTGAGCATTGTTAGTTATTTAGCATATACAGTAGAATAGCAGAGTTTTCAAAGGGGATATATTTGAAATTGAACAACTTCAAAAATGTTTAAAGGAAGAAGAGGATACCATGCTAAGTTTCTCAAAAGGAAAAAATGACAATCATAATTTTATTAAGAAAAGAGCAGCTATTAAATCTAGGGGAACTCTAAATAACTTTTTTATTATTTATTTAGAAATGAGCAATGCAGTTTTGAAAATATAGAGAATATATGAGCCTCTTCTCCATAAAAGATTTTCAAATACTATATTGCTTTTCCTCAGTGAGATCTTGAATATTCTGTGTTGTGTAGAAACCAGCACTTGTCACTTGCTGCAGGAGAATTTCAAAGGCTAGAATGTTACTATTGGAGTGATGGCATGAGTAAATATTTACATTTCTTTAATCACAATGGAATTCATCATGAGCTGGGATACATCTCTAATAATTAGCCTTTCCGAATATTTAAGCTATTTTTCTTCTGCGCAGTTTAACTATACTTATGCTATAGATAAAAATGTTAATGCAAGCACTGTTTCAAACTCTTACTTTTCTCAAAATAACCCCAAAACACAACAAAAAAAAAAAGGGGGGGGGGAGGATGTTGCAAAAAGTTGAAAGTCTTTTGATGACAGACTGAGCATTTTGTTTGTTTGCTGAACCAATATGATAGCATTCTCCTTTGTCTCAATACTTCTGATCATTTTATAATCAATCTTCAATTTGAAAAGTGAAACTGTCTTATGAAGTAGTGAAAATAGAGGGAAAAAATTGGCACTCTTCAAAAGAATAGAAGTGTGATTAACTACCTATGCTCTTGAGCAAATTCTGATGATACTTTATGCTTAATTCTAGTTCTTCTTGAAGCTTCAACTGGGTGCAATAATCCTCACTTTCTCTCCAGACACACTCACTGGTACAAGTCATAGATGTTATTAAACTTCTGCTGTCTTCTGCTCAGTTCCAAATATACTCCAGTGTCTCAGGGGTACAAATAGAGCTGAATTTTGGCTGGGGTTTTTTCATAAGTGCAGTAGAAGTGACAGGTCACAAGAAAGCTTTCCAGTGATAGATCTTCTCTTCTGGATCAGTTTGTTCATACTTCTTTAGCTGTGTGTAAAGAATCTCTGAAAGCAGAATATACAGAACTTACCAGTACTAAGCAAATACTTATTGATTAATGAACAGAAGATGTCCAGGACGTAGCAATCTGTCAGGCTAACCCTTCATTTACTCACCTCCTCTGACACAACAAGACCTGAAGAGCCTTTGCTGCCCAGAAAACCCCAGAAAAATGGGAAACTGATGGCCTCTGTAGTGGCTGTAAGTTAGCTCTTCCCTGCTGCTGAGATGTAATTTTCAACCAGCTCACCAGCAGAGGTTGATACCTTGATGTGATGACCTAAAAACCCAACCCCAGCCAGATTAACAGGGTTTTCCCCCATAGATATGCAACATTCCCATGGAGGAATCTCTTTCTTAACTCCCTGATTTGATAATGATTTCATCTCAACAGCATAATTTCTTGATTTCCTTTCCTTCTATGACCTTGCTCAGAGATCTTCCTCAGTAGTTTGAGGTCTTGGATCTGTGCAGAGTCAGAGCTGAGCCTGTGGTTCTTGGTTCACAGGCAGCAGGAAGAAAGCAGGGAGAAGGATATACCAGCTTTTACAGAGAGAGAGCTCTACACCAGGGATAATACAGGGCTTCTCCTGCTCTCTGTACATGAAAGCTAAACAAAGGTCTTCGTCTCCCAGTGGTGATGTAAGTGAACAGAAAGAAAATGTAGGTCTTAATAGGCAAGTGTTCCTGGGCAGGAGAGTATGATTGAAGAGCTTTTGGAAATAGGAAAGTGTATCATGTGTGGTGTAAGAGAGAGACTATTACCTGTTATTCACCCCTAGGAGATAATACCTCCTCTGTTCTCTTCATTCTGCAGAGGCTCTCAGCCTGACCTTTCCTCAGAGTATTTTTCTGTTCATGTCTCTCAGCAAAATTCCACTACGTTTTTAGCAACTCTCAAAAGGCATCTGAGCCCACAGTTAAGAAAAGTGATTTGAACATAAGTAATATAAAGAGATTCTAGGTGTCGTCTGACTCAGCTCTTTCTTGCAGGTTACTTCAAGCTCTGCATTCATAATTTCTGATATATGATATCTGGAGTGATGGTGAAATTTCCAGTAGTTAATTGGCTTTTTTCAAATTTTGAAATTTTAGAATCTCTGATAAACTTAACACATGATTTATACAGGAAAGCAGAGTTACAATTATTCTCCCTGAAGCCTGAAGTCTCTTTCTACCATTTCTACATTTCTACTACTCTCTTACCCTGATCACAGGGTACCAGTTTACGCTATTAACAAGACTGAACTACGAAATGTTTGTTATATCATTTGACTAAAGTTCTTGTAAAAAGCATGAAGCCATATGTAATTTAGCGAACATTTAAGCCTTCTGTTGGAGACCTAAATTTTATGAGGCCTTTCGACATGAGGAAATTGAAATCTCTGCAGGTGAATTTAAGGCTTAGCTAGAAGCAGCAGTGGCTCAGAGAGCACAGACTTAGTAAGTATCTGGTGGCAGAGTACATGTACAGAAAAATCTTTAGTGCATATTGTTTTCTATTCTCTGTCTCTTTCCTTATATTTATTTTCTAACTTTTTCTGAGTTCATTTTTTGCATAACAGACATGTTGCAGTAGTCAGAAAGACCTGTGGAACCACTAGTGTGTTTTACTTCAAATCCCCTTTATAACATTCTCTCTGAAGAAAATAATTCTAAAGGGAAGTAAATATTATTCATATGAAGAAAACTTTGTGATCATTTTTTCTTAGTTCCTAACCAGAACAAATATTAGTTCTAGTCAATCTTCAGGGAACTTCTTAACACAGCAAAGTAGTTGTTACTATTTATGCAACTTCCATTCTTATTTGCTTATTTTATTCTGACTTTTCATTGTTTCATTTCTGCATATTTTATTTTTAGACATCACTAAGTCTTCCAGACACCTCTATTAAAGAAAATAAAGCATTTATTGTCCTTTGTCTGAAGTATTTAGTTTCTGTATGATTTTTTTACACCTTTGTTGTATAGTAGAGCATATAGGATCATTCAATGCAAATTTTCATTCTAACACGGCATATCCATTCTCAGAGACAAATACAGCAATTTAGCAGTTGCCTTAATATCCAGAGCTTTATTAATATTATGTACTTTGACTTTTTCATCAAAAACTTTGAAAAAGAAGATGAAGACACCTCATCACAGAAAAGGTCTTGTAAAGCAGTTCTGAGCAGTTAGAGGAATGAGCTCATCATCAAACCAGTCACAGGAGGAAGCATAGTGAAGTATCCCTTCCCCTTTCCTGGGCTGATACTTAAGGATCAATCTTTCAATAATACACATATTCCAGAAGGCTACTTGAGCACTCAAGAAGGTGTAGAAAAATAGCCAAAGGACCTTGCAGAGAGACGTAAACACTGAACACCATTTCAGACATTTTTATTGCAGACCTGGGGGAATGGTATGTGTACAGGTTTTGTTTTAACCTATGCTTTTCCCACTTGAATTTAAAGAAGTCCTGTCATTTGTTCCAATTTAATCATTGCATTGTTCATTTGGAAGATATAAATGCACAATTCTAGTTAAAACATCAGGTGATCTTTGCCAAGCCCTGTGCTGCTTTTCTGACTGGTTTCATGACAGGACACTGGCATTCCCGGGCTCTAATAGCAGCTCCACTTGCAGCCTACCTCCAGAGGCAGTGTGCCAAGCTTCATATCACACTTGAAAGTGTGACGAGCTCAGAAGCAGGGCTCGCCTGAAAGCAAAGGGCTCAGTCCCCCGGTGAGCTGGAGAGGGAGTTCAGGATTGTTATGAGTAGGAAGCAAAAGAAAGGCACAGAGTTAGACTTGGATCACACACTGTCTCTGTGAACTGAGATCTCCACTGGGGAGCAAGCCCTGCATGTTCTGTAGGGAGGTTTGACTTTATCTATGCCATGTAACACTGGCAATGCATGCATTTTATTTTACGTAAGTGTCTGAATGGAATTGCTCCTGCTGTTGAAGAGACGACAGTTCTGGGGGGAATATCTATGCCAAATGACCTAAAGTATGTGACTTGCACTGGGAACAGTAAGTTATTCTCTCAGGTGTTACTTGGGCAGCCACAACTCTTCATCTGCTAGCTTCTCCCTAATACTCTGACATGGGCTTTTATTGGGTTACTGACAAAGAAGAAACCTAAATGCAGGATGTCTGAAATTGTATTTTAATGCTCTTGACACAGTAAGGTAATCCTTTTCCAGAATCACTTGAAAAGCTCTATCTAAATAAGGAGAAACAAGAACAGATTGCTACATCTTCATCTTTGTATGCATTGTTACAAAGGATTTGACATCCCATATGATTCTCTTTAACTTGTGTTCTGTTGTTTTTTCCAAGAATTATGCTACTCACTTGGTTTTGTATCTTGATTGTTATTTTAAGAAGAAAGCCAATCATCACTCTCCTAAGTGTCTTCTTTTCCTCTGTGCCAACTTCTACAGTTTTGTTACTCTTCTTTGTAACACATGACATCCGAAAA
Source organism: Dicaeum eximium (assembly GCA_013396995.1). Lineage (NCBI taxonomy): Eukaryota > Metazoa > Chordata > Aves > Passeriformes > Dicaeidae > Dicaeum > Dicaeum eximium. Next base: position 581,133 of record VWZP01007832.1, on the reverse strand, counting down.
ATCTGATCCTGGCTTATTCACTTTGCCAGGTGATTCCCAGGACACTTTGTTAAAGCTTTACTGCTTTAGTAGCAAAGGGTCAAAGAGTTTTTAGTTTTCCATTGCCTCTTTACCATTTTGGTTTCCAGCTTAATTCTTGTTTTACCTCTGTAACTAATTAAAAACATCCTGTTTTTTTTATTTGGTTAATATCTACCTACAAGTCACTGTTTTCATGAAGTTTAATTAATAAACTGTGCTGTGCCCTATATTTCTTATGCTGTTAAATGAACGATCACAAAAGATACTATAAGGTCAGTAATGTTGATTACTATTCATTAAATTACTCACATCTGAAATAATTGTACTCTTCTCCAGTATTCAGTTCTAGGAGAGCTTTATTTAGTCACCTGCTACTTTCTGATAATTCTATCTTCATGAATATTAAATATCCCCTCAGACAGTAGTTTCAATCTTACCTTTAATGCCTTTTATACAAGACATTTCAGTGTGCCACTACTGCAATATTTGAGCTGTAAGACATTTCTGAGGGAGACGTAAATGTTAGGCTTCAAGAGCCCTTGGCTTTGGCAGTGAAGTTTTCAGTGCAAACCTGAATTCACACATTGCTTAGTTCTTTCTCTGCAGCAGTGTGTCTGTGAAGCTGCTCTATGAAAGATGGAATATATAATTTCCACCTCTTTCTTTGCAGAGCTGGAAGCTTTTAGGTTACTATCTTGCCCTATATATTTCTGTATGAGGAAAAGGGACTTGATGCACATATCCTCAGGCTTTTTAATGATGAACTTAACAATAGTTTATAGGCTAAACTCCATAATATAACGGCAGAAAAAGATTTTTTTTTACAAATAATTTTCTCATGCAAGATTCAAAGCATGAATATTGAGATGTTTGTGATTTAAACACAGGTTTTTTTGTATTTTATTAGCTATAGGATTGATGGGTAAGATATAGATGTACAGTTCTGTAATAGTATATGTATTTCTGCTAAAATACTTAGAAATAATGAGTCCCTCTACATAATAAAGCACCATATCCTTCAGTTTCCCAGCACCCACAAATCTTTCCTAGTGGTTTAAGTGAAGGTCTGAGACTTGCAAGTCAGTGTGACTCACAGACCAAATGAGCTGCACACTTTCTGTATCACACCAAGAGGAAGTGTGTACAGGGCTAGACAAGAAATTTTGTGTCATCTTTACAGTCCTTGGAAACTGTAGGCAACAGTGGAACTGCAAATAACAAATGGCAGTAGTTTTTCTTTTAACTAATTGCTTTTTTCCTACAGTTGTTCTAGTTCAAAGGCTTTTTTTCAGAACATCAATTTTTTAATGGCTAGAAACCTTCCTCTAATATCTACCTTAAATTTATTCATAGACTATTTATACTCATTTATTCTTTTGCCAAAATAATCCTTAAACTTTAATAGCTCTTTTCTTTCCCTGGTGCTTATTCACTTGAACAAATGATAGAGAACAATAAACACCCCTCTTCTCTTTCTGGATTAAATGGGCCAATCATTTTTAGTATCCTAAATCAGGGTCTCCAGTCACCTGTTTATCCTTGTAGTGTTTTTCTGCAGGTGTTCTTTTTCAAATTGATCTGTCTTGAATGGCAGAGATCAGGTTGACTATGAACAGTAATTTCAGAGAGACTGACTTGCAGCACACATGGGCACTTGTTTAAATTAAAGGCTGAAAGCTGCCATCTTCAGTGGCAATGGTACAGGATTAAAGTAAATCAGTCCTCAAATGTTTTGAGACAAAGGGATCACTGTTTTAAAAGTTAGTATGGAAGACAGAAGATGATGTCTGCCTAGTCCCTGAAATCTCAATCATATCCATTTACTTTTTTTTAATAATAGACCATTGGCAAATCTTTTGAGGCATCACTGAGTCTCCTGGTTACATGGCTTTGCACTGCAATCATGCAGGTTTTTTCTGTTTTTTTCAATTTTCTAACACAATAACACCAGATTTGTTAAAAAAGCAAGCTCCTAAAATGCATACATTACTTTGCAGCTGAAATACAATTTTAAAACAACCAGCCTTCTTTTGTAGCTGGAAACTAGAGACACCAACAATTGTTATATAGGAGGAAAAATAAAAAAGTTAGCAAATGTTATAGAGGCTTTTCTGAGTTTCCCCTGTCTGCTCATGCCAAAGGCACTTTAGTGTTCAAAAACTTCTGATTACAACTAATTAATTCATTATTTTTTAAGATCAGGATTTATATAAATGCAGTTTTCTCCTTTCAGGACAATGCTATGTCAGTCTCAGCAATCTATATATAGGGGGATGGGTGCTAACCCTATACACCATACCTTAGTGTGAGATCAGACAAGCAGTTATCATAATAAAGAACAAGAGAAATCCAAGTGCATGGTCGTAGTTAGTTTTGCCAATTTCTCCACATTACATATAATACAGGGAAGAATATACCATGCAAAGCCAAAACACTGCTCCAGTGCAGCAGCAGAAGGAACAGTTTGATAATTTTTGAAACATACAGAAAGATTTAAATCTCTTAAGTTAGTTTTCATAAAAATGTTATCTTACTCTGATCTATTTGAGCAAAAACATTATGCTATGAGCTTCTATTTGTTTTTCTTGTTTTAGACGTAGGAGTTTTTTGGTCAGTAAATGTAAAAACTTATGAAAAAGGGTTCTGAGCACAAGACAGAAAAACAGACACCCAAAAGAACTCATAACTGTTGTAGACTGGCAGATCTGAAGGAGACAATTTAAATGAAAAATAAGGCTTATAATTTTTTTTCCTTTGAGCTTTGCTTTCCTTTTTATTCATTTCTGTTATTCTATTATCAAGTAGTGAATGTGCATGGCAGAGATTCAGTCTATTTTTCAGCAATGCTTTTCTGTAGTTACATCACTGACACTTCCTATTTCTTGAAAATGGAGATTATCTGAATGCTTTTCTTTTGAATCAAAGACTTTCTAGTTTGGGAGGGTGGGAAATCAAGTTATTTAATCTTTTCTCACATATGCAAATTTAATGCAAATTTTTAAATAAGAACCAGACAATTTTCACAATATATTCCAGCCTTGTATGTGATATCACCATTTTTTATCTATTTCTCTCTCAAAATCCAAAATGCACAGTTATTTTGAAATTCTTGTTACAAATTTTATTGCTAACCCTGTCCGGCTGTTACCAAAATTTGAACATATGGGCTGTCAGATCAATAGTTTTCATCCTTCAGAAATAAATTTGTACAGCTGTATACTTATTAACTTTGCTTTTCTTTTTTTAAGAGGCAGGAGCCAGATGAGTTGTGAAGGCTCGGGGAGCTTAGAACTAAAAACAGAGATATGCCCTTAAAGCACTTAAAAGAAGTATTAATTGTGTTTTGGCTTTTCAGAAGCTTGGTGTGTCAAATACACTCACCAGAGATCTCACTGTGACAAAATCAATACAGTTCATGAAAAGCCTCCCTTTATTTTCATTTTACATATGGAATGACTTAGACCCTCAGGCAGATAAATACCAAATCAGTACAGTTAATTTACTATAATTGAAACTCTTGACCCTTAAAAGATGATGGAAAACCAGGGAATTTTCAAGTCTTGTTGCTAGCTTTCAAAGCTGTGAAACTAAAAGAAAACATGATGAATCGTCATGAACTGTGTTTCAGTTTCAATATGGACAATTTTTTTACTGCAGATACTAAATATTCTCTATGATACACAAATATGAATACTTGTATTTTCAGTAATATACAGCAAGAAATAAAATTAGTAACAATAATTCAAATAATTTTTAAACCTTGAGGTCAGCCTAGAGTAGAAAAGGAAAGACTGTGTGAAAGACCCCAGTTGAAAGTACTGTGAGGAAATCTACACCTCATTAGCAATTAGAAACTCAATATGTTGAGACAGACAGCAGAAGGAGCTTTAGCTATGTGGAATAAAAACTTGCTGAAAAAAAAAAAATAACTGAGCAGCTGAGTGGTAATACTGGGTGCTGAAGAAGTGACCCAAATCCAACTTCAGTATCCACCTTGCTGGGAGAGATGAGTTAAGAGGGTTATTATCAGGTAGAGGAGATCTTTAAAGCCTTCACTTGATGCTGCTTCTCTTTTCTTCTGCTCCCTGGAGGTAGGAGCAGCCAGCTGAGTTGTCTGGGTACCACTTTTTGCTCTTACATCCATAACATCTTGCATCTTTTCCTGGGAAGGGACAGCCAGCCAGATGGAATGTCACACTGGCCTAAATCTCAGTTCTGTACTGTCCATGGCCCGGCAGAGGACTGTGTGCAGAAACTAAATGCAAGGAAACCTACAAAGAATGCTTTTCAAAAGTCCCACAGAATGAAAAATAAAAACTTGCAGAACTAAAAGTAGCAAAAATACATTAATCCAGAAGGTTTGAGGGCCAGTTTATTACAAGAAGATTTTGTGATATTGGTGAATATAATTTATTTGTTTGAGTTAAAATCTAATCATTTATCTCTTTTCTCAACTTCAAAAGAAACTAGGTATATTCTTAAGGTAATAAATAGGGGATTTGGTAAAATTCTACGTCAAATTTTAAAACTTTGTATGATATCCTAAATGAAAATACTTTCCAGAGGCTGTAATAGCCTCCCATAATGAAATATAGATTAAACATTTGTATTTACAAATTTAGGATAAAAGCCATAAAAATAATAAAATTTTGTTCAAATTAGTGTAAAGAAAAAGTCCCTAATTACTTACATGTTCTCTCCCTAAAGTCCAACATTTGGGGCCACACTAAATGGAGACATTTATTCATGTGGCAATAAAGACTGGTTGTTACTAATATTTGTTTCTCTGAAAATTTGTAGATGATAATTACTACTTTTACTACATGTAATTAAGATAGGTATTATTACCCTTCTCTGCATTGTACACAGACAATAGTAGAGGAAAGATATGTAAAGGACAAATCTACCTGGAATTTTAAGACAGTTTTTATGAACAGACCCATTGTCAAAAGGCAACTTTACTGTCACCAGGATTTAATATTGTCTCACCAGTTTCATCCTAAAGCAAGTAATCCAGAGAAAGATAGAAATAGGTTTGACAGTGAATAACAAAATCTTGCATGCAAACCCAAGAAACTGAATTGTTTATTAGCTCATAGAAGCTCATGCCATCCAAATAAATCCATAAATTCTCAGGATTTTCATTTGTAGTTTTAATTATAGCTATGTGTGTGTATATGTATGCATACATGCACAATAATTAAAAAATAATTTTAACCTACAGGTTCACCTTCATTTCACCCACAAAATTCACTGATTTTCATTACCTCCTAGCATCAGGATTTATTAAGGAAAGTACAATGTAGAAAAGAGCTTCAGGCCTGTGGAGTGGAAGCAAGCTGGCTATCTGAAACCTGGCTCTTAAAAATAACAGAGAGCTTTTCTCAGGAGCACACAATGGTTTGGAGAAAAGCCTGTTCAGGGATCAGAGTGAAATTATTGTCGTGGCCCAGATGGAAGCTGGTAGCCTACATCTCTGAGCAAGCAGCAGCAGCACACCAGCCCATGTACCAGCTTACATTTTTGGAACTTGAGCTGAACACCAGTCCAGCCCCTCGAAAGTACAGAGCAAAAAGAAAGAAAATCTGCACCAGCTGTCCAGTTGCTGCCATACACATCTCATGGGGAGAATGTGCAAACCTAATGTGGTTTGTGGGGAGGGAAGATACAATTTGGCTCTTGGATTTGGATGGTTATGATCTCTTCAACCAGACACCAAAAGCTTTTGTGTATAATGGGTGGGTTTTTTCCCATGTTTGCCCAATCTGCTACTGGAAGGAAACTCCAGTTCCGTGACAAAAGAGACATATGGCCATCTGCACAGCCAGGACAATGGAATTTTTTTTAGACAGAAAGGATATAAAATCAAAACAGGCAGTTTAACTGAGACTTAACAGAGAAAATATTTGAGAGCTAACCTAATTATCAGAGCTAATGATCTCTCATGGTATTTGATATGGCAAGGTTCCCTTTGGGGAGACAATGATGAATGTTTGAGTTACAAACTCCAGCCTAAGAAGAGTATAAATACACCAGCCTATGTTCTTTCATCATCAGATGATATATCTTTCATCATTAGATGATATATCTTGTTAAATAACCTGGCATTATTTATGAGACACTGAGGAATTTAATAAGTTGGGTTGGGTTGGTTAAGACTAAAGCATAACTATACCCTTAATTCAGCCTTCACCATGTCCTACCAGCTTCTAATTTCTTGTCTCCTTTATGGAAACTAAACCTACAGTCCATGGTAAAAGCAGACAAAAAAGTGTTAAGTGTTCTATGGCATATCAAATGGAAATTTAGACAGACTGTCTTGGGATATAAAATTTAAGTTAAATATATATGTGACCACCTCAAAGTATATTAAATATAATGATCCACCAAACAACTTGTGAGTTACACCAGCAACTGTAAGAATGAAGGAAAACAAGAGAACGTGGCAGCTTTCTATAAGAAATACTGCACATGAAAAAATTGAATTAAATAACCATGAACAGTATAACAATCTTCCTACCTGTCCTTAAAATTCCATACATTTAGAGACGAGACAAGCCAGTGTGGTAGAGATCTCAATGTACCTTTTCTTTACTTATGCCACTCACGATACAAGTATCTTTGTTCTTTTTTTTGAAAATGAAATGCCTCTGCTGTTCTGCACACACACAAAGCAACTTATCAGCCCTCATATCTAATTTTTCATAGTCTAACCCAATGCTGAATGCTATAATTTTTCCAGCTTCCAAGAGATATAATCATTCCCAGCTGTGGTACTGGGTAAGATCTATCCCTCCCTGTCTGGCAGTTCTGTGAGCTACCTGGCCCTGTCCAGCACATGGCCTTGTCTGGGCCCAAATCCACATCCACTAGGACTTCATTGTTTCTAGGAAATCTCCAATTTGAATGTCGATGACACCTTCCACATACAATAAAAACAAAATGGTTGTAATGAATGCAAGCATCAATCGAAAATTTTTTTTTTGTATTGTTACACCAAAAATGTTACTGCCAGACAGGACTAAGTCAATCCAAGTTTTGCTCCCAGAAATTAAAATATTCACTAAATCACCAGTATTTGCAGTCTGTTTGTTTCTTCTCTTCACAGCCTCCTGTTTCAGTACTGTCACTTATTCCTGGTTTCCTACTCAGAAAGCAGTTACAGTAGAAATGTGAGTGCATTCAAAGACAGATTTCCATCTGTTTTGTCTTTTTATCAATAGGTCCATCTTCAATTTCCTCACAACATGATGAGAATCTGAGAAGTTTTATTAGTTTTTGAAATTTTCACTGATAAAAGTGTATATATATAAAAAACTCAGTCTTTGATTTCTACACTGAATACATAGGGATTTTTTTACCCCAGATTGCCATGTTTCCCAGTATGTTATCTCACATTATTCTCTATCGGTTTGAAATGTCCAATTTTCATAACAGAAAAAGAATGTTTCCTATTAATATAATAGTTTATCTTGTACATCTTGCCCATCTTTGGTTTAAGCAGGCCTGCTTGTGTCACACTTATGTTGGTCTGCTTATGCATCAACCTGCAAATTCAGAAGAAAAGCACACCACGGTCAAGAAACCTGTTGCTGGGAGATCCTAGTTTAACAAATCTTTAGATGCAGCCATTTTTTAACTCTTAACTGGAAAATGAGCTGCCTGTTCCCACAATATTTTTAATGCCAAGACAGCTTGTCACCATATCACACGTACTGGTTTGACTTCAAAGGAGAAAGTATTTTTGGGTGAATCTTAATGCATCTTTCCTCAGGTTTTTTGGATATTTTATCCTTTGCTTTGTCACCTGAAATGTGCCTTCTTAGTCTTCTTGATTTTTGCTGCCTCTTTCGTAATATATTTCTCTCAAAGTAGGTCTTACCATCTTGAGCAATAGAAAAGAATATGACATAGCAAAGATTGCCCAACCATAGGTACCAAAGGTTGAAGGAATTCTTGAAGAGAAAGGATCTAAAAATCTCATTATAGTTCACACTCATTAAAAAGAGCTAACAGTATTTTATCTTATAATGTTCAAACTCTGTGTATATATACAGTGAAAATCCTTCCTTAGGGATTGGAACAGCTCATCTGGGTCATAGGTCCTGAGCAATAATTCAATGTAAATAAAGTGCTTTATTTTGCTGCTGGTTTGTTCATCTTGATGAGTTTATTTTGCTTGTTTGTTTTAAGGGTAATTACCTCTGCTTTAGAACAAGTAGTCACTTGATTTCTACCCTCTGTGGCAGTGAGTTCTGAACCTTTTTGACTGGACTGTGCTATATTCAGCAAAATTCTCAGTGGATGCATTGATAAGATGTCTGTTCATTTCTCAGCAGCTGTCTTGTGAAAATTGACAAGTGACCTTCAAGGCAATTATGCAGCTTTCTTTGTTCAGTTATGTTGATAGATAGGTATTTAGACTTTCATTCTTTTCTCCAGTTTTCTATTACTTCTTTTTGCTTCTTTTTTTGTCTCCTCTTCGATGCTTATTTTCTGTTGAAGGTTTCTCATGCTTGATGTCCATCATTAGGTTTCATTATTATTCTAAGTGATATAAAAAAGCATGGGACTATTCAGACTACAGATATTTGAACAGAGCATGTGTGATATAAAAGTAGGCCACCACAGGTGCCTAAAGTTTATGATAAAATATTCATATATCTGTATGTTTGGAAATACAAAAATATATTTTTCATAATATATAACAAGGTGGATCAGTTAATTCTGTACATCACATTAAATTAATTCCTAGTCCTCTACAGACAAAGTAAAGCAGTTGGTTTTTTTTTTTTTTCTGATTTAGCTCGAATTATTCAAATCCTCACATAACTTCTTGGTTTTCTATTGGAGAGTCAGTAAGCATTGTTATTGGAATAGTTTACACTAAAGCCAGCCTGTTGACTTAAATGAGGTTCTTGTTAAGGCTTTTTTCCTGTGACATACTGCAGATGAGAAATCCTATATTTCAATACAGGCTTTAATGAAGCCTTAGTCTGAAATTATTCTGTCTCTGAGAGGTAGCAGGTATCTTTTTAAGGCATCAAACACTTGGTAGAACTGTCCAGAGATGTAATTCACCATAGTCTCCTCTTTAAATCAGTGCAATGCACACTCCAGCTTAATCTTAAAGTCAATCTTTAAAGAAAAAATGCCTTAAAATGCCTTGAAAAGGGAGAAAACTTAGAAGCAGACTGCAATTCAGCTCTCTCTTTTCTTGATTATTCTTTCAAGTTTCTATCCAATTATTGAAAAGGAAACAAAACCATCTTGTGTGATGTGGAAAGTACTGTTTAATTAACATGCGTTATTGAGATAGACATGAAGAGCCCTTCACTTAAATCTGATTTATTGCTTCCACCTTGTTAACCTTTATCCTCAGTCACTGACCATTTTGTTACACAGTGGGCCACAGATTTCACATTTACAGCTTTTCTAAAGTGCACTTGTCAACTTCCACTGTAAAACCTGACATTCATATAATCTTGGAAGCTTAATAACAAAGTGCTGCAAGTGCCCAGCATGAGGCTGCAAATATAAAAATGCATTCCACAACACTAAGGGGCTGCCATGAGTGTCCTTTGCTAATTATCAGGAGAACAAATGGCCTTAGATTAATGTGGCACAAGGAAAACGCTGCAGATTTCTAGTCTGAAAAAAGAAACACTTTAAAAGGCTACTTATACAGAGACAACTCTTGGAGTACCCCTGGCAGCACTATTTTTAAACAAAAGAGAAGAATGGAAATAAAAGGCTGGTTCTGCCATTGTCCACAGAGAAGCATAAGGAGTAAGTGGGTTTTTCAGGAAGATTTAAAATACGAGAACTGCAGTCAGTGAAAATGGTCAGCCCAAAACCCATCAGTTTTTAATGTGAAATTTAAAATACAGGGTTTTTTTCCCCATGTGGGTCACTTTACAATTCTTTACACTAGACTGCACAAGTAATTTTCATTACTCAAGCATTCTCTTGTAGCAGATTTGTAGTCCTTCACTGTCTGCCCTTATCCTTTCTATCTGGGACACAATTGCATCACGTGCACGCTTTGTCACCTTCCTGCTCTACCCACTCTTCCATAGCCTTCCCGAGTGTGTTAATCAGCACAAATGGGGCCAAGAGCACACCAAATTCCAGTGGGGACTTCCCTCCATTCCAACAGTGCTTGTTTTCTAGCTCCTGTCTTTGGAACAGTTATTCTCACATTACAGAGCTTTCCCTCTTACCCCATCATTGTTAAATCATTGAAGAGTCACTGTAAAAAGCCAGCTGATATAGAGATGTCAAGGTAGAAAAGAAGTAAAGAATTAAGTTTGGAGGTGAGCACCTATCTCAGGTTTCAGGAAGGGAATCCACACACGCATTCCCCCCGCTCCTTGCCTGCCACCATTGTTGTCCAAGCCCAATTCATTGTTTGACCTTTCCATAAAATTTACCAAAGAAAAAATGAGTTAGCCCCAGGGCACTCCGAGATGGGAAAAGTGACAAAATACATGCAGTTGAAAAATAAGCAAAACACATAATATTTGCTTTCTGTTACTGCTTTGGCAGTGATCTGTGTCATCAGAGAGTTCTGCGCTCTTGACTGTCTTTGAACACTTCTTCTTTAGCTGGGAAGTAATTGATTTCATAGTGCAGGGCTTTCAAGTCCTCTGCAAAACCTTCTGCTCTATTTTTTCTTCCACAGATTCATTTTTATCTATTCCCATGATTTGAAAAGTCAACATGCAGCTTACTTTTTTTTGATATCTTCTCCTGTATAGCAAGGATTTTTCCCTTTTCTCTTCATCTTCTCTCTTATCGTTTCCTGCTTTTATGTCTCCGATTTTTCTACAAGCTGTAACCATCCAATTTAGCCTCATCAATTCAGTATTTCTTATACCACACACAGGAATCAAGTGTATACTTGTTAGAAGTGTAACCACAGGACTCTTCTGAGTGCATTAAAGGATGTTCCTCTCCCCCTTCCTCAGAAGATTGTGCTTGCAGCTATTTAGAAAGATTTCACTGAAGACTGAATACCACGTTCACTGTTATCTGAGAAAGAAATTGCATTCTAGGAAAAGCCCACGGAGTTCAAAGCTAAGTTCATATTCACTTAATTGAAAATCAAACCCAGTCTTTGTTCTCAAAAACCTTCTTGCTTTAAAGGAAATTAAACGTTTAGGCTCCCAAGAAAACTCATACATACTTTGATTGTTCTTGAGACACATGAAGAAGTTTCTAAACAGCTTTGCACTTATATTAACCAATTAATTGGACAAAAGAAATGCAATGGCAGTATCTGTTGCAACTGCTAAGACATGAAAATTCTGTACATATCGGATGCAATGGCACCAATCAATGCCGTGACAGAAGAGAATAAGGTGTTTTGCTTTGTTTTCCTCTAAAATATACACAGTATGTTATTACTCATTTTCCTTAAGTCATGACATGGCAAATTTGTCCATTTTATCCCATCAAAAGGAAATATTTTTAACTTTCAAGAAAAGTATTTTATTTCCTTAGGCATCCTCTCACTCATTAAAAAATGCAATTTCAGCACAGGTAATAAGAGGATGGGGTTAACAATCCAACTTTAAATACCACAGTAGTAAGAGCTGTCTTTATATCTCAGCCAAATGAATTCAGGAGAAATTAAAGTCTTTTGAGGGTTCACCCTCAAAATTCTCCTTTTTGGGTGCAGTATAACCCTTCATGATAACAAGACTGCAAACAGGGTCAGCACACTGAAACTGCTGCTCACTCACGTGAAAAGGCACTGATGAATGCCCATTAAATAGAAATGCCCAACTGAAATGCAGCAGCCTTTGGCATGAAGAGAGCTTAACTTATTTAAGGTGTTATAGCTAAGCACTGTGACCTTCAAATGGATATGGATCTGAATATTAATGTAGTAATGAAGTAATGAATTCACAAGGTAGAGAGCAGGTTTTTGGTTTTAATTTGTTTGGTTTTTTTTCCTCAAGCAGCCAGGATTTTATCTCTGCTTTCTGGGTGGTATTTTAGGAATTTAGGAATGGTGGTGTTAAATATACTACCCCCCTACTGTTTCAGTCTTTAGGCGAGGCTTCTTCCAGATATTCTGTCTATAAAGCCTAAAATATTAATATCAGGATAATTCTTCACAGAAAGAGTGATTAGACGTTGGAATCAACTTCTCAGGGAGTTGATGGAGTCACCATCCCTGGAGATCTTTAAAGGAAAGACTGGATGTGGCACTCAGTGCCATGGCCCAGTTGACAAGGTGGTGTTTGGCCACAGGTTGGACTCAATGATGTCAAAAGTGTTTTTGAACCTAGCTGAATTTTAAAAAATGAAGAATTAAGATAATAATAAAGGTGGAATATATTGATAAAATAGTTTTTACACAATTTCTGTTGCATAAAATTTGCATTCTGTTGCAACCTTTTCTGTTGAAAAAGTAAAAATATCCTGGGTAAACTATGAAAAGCATATGTTTATTTTACAACTTTATGTTATGCTTGGCACTAATAAAGATTGATGTGGAGCCTCCTGTTCTTCATCTGTCTACTCAGATGTTTAGCACTAAAATTGGACTAAAAAGTCATCCCATCCGGATGAGTTCTCAGCTCTCAGCAAATCTAATATGCTGCAAGCTCCAAGACAGCAAAAAGGTGTTTTTGACACAATCTTCCTTCAAAAGTATGAAAGTGTGCCATTCTCAGGTCTTGTTGTCCCATTCAGCTGTGACTTGACGTGATTTATGCACAGTTTCCTTCTCTGATTTGCTGTCCATCAAGAATACCTTTGCAGGTTAATGAAAAGTTTATGCTTTGCTGATGTTTATAAAGCCTAAATTCAGAAGCCAAGTAATTCAGAGAAATGTGAAAGCTGAGCAAAGGAACTTCATTTATCTATAACTTTCTTGGCACATGAAGTTCTCCAGAATGAGAACTATTTCTGTATGAGGAGCTTTCTTTCCCTCACAGAGACCCACTCTTATACAAACAAAAGCATTAGGCTTGCTTTGAAATTAAACAGTGTTCACAGGCTGTACTTCCTTCCAGGGGCGTTTTTGATAAAGAAAAAATATATATAAATTCTGCTGCTTATCTTCCTTGTCCTCTGTATTTCTGTGTGAGGATTCATGCTGTGTTTAAAATTGGTTTGTAATTGATTCTTATATAGCCACAGGTGTCAACTGGAAGCACTGAGATAATACAAGTTTTCATTTGATATATTCAGGAATAAGAATATAAGAGACACTGATGAATACACAATTTCATGTTGGAAAAAAACATCTGTGTGAGCCAAGAAATATTACTGCACAGTTGAAAAATGAAATAATTAAATTTTAGAATTAAGCTGATTAATAGTCACAATCTAGTCTTATCTTTTGACATCACACACATCTTTTAACAAAGACACGCATATGGCTTCTAACAATTACAGAGACTCAAGTACATAATTTTTAAAGTTCTTTCATCTATTACCTGAGAAGAGGAAAAAAATACTAACTTTCTCTTTTCTGCTTTTCAACTATCGAGGGAAGAACAGACATTTTAAATCATCACTGCAAAAGTCTCCAGTTCCAGGTGTGTAAGGGCAAGCGTGTTGGAGGCTGTTGCTGAACTGAAAAGAAACATTTGGGGACATTTTGGATTGGTTCTTTTGGGGAAGAACAGAGACATGCCAATGGCAGGAGGTCTCTTGTGACAGCTCCTTCCCCTGCCCCAAAAATGCTCAGGCAAAATTTCATTTTCCGTCCACCTTACTCAGTTCTGTAAAAAGGTCTGTGGAAAACATCTTGGAAGACTTTTAAGCTACTAAAATGCAGTGCACTCACATCTGAGCCTCACAACAGAGTAAAGGTGGCAGAGGGACTGGCCAGGATTTAGAGCCTCGTATGGTGATAGCCCAGGCTTGCTGCTGATGTCACAAAACCAGTGACTCTGTGTCAATGCAACACTCATAGTGACTCTGTTTGCCATATAAACCTAAATCAGATGATCCTTTTCGTTTGAAAGTGTAATTCCTGTATCAGCAATCATCATCAATTCCATGTGAAAGCTTCAGTAGGCTGTTGCTCCCAATGGCTTTCTGAAATGAGTGCAGAGTCAATCAATATTTACTTGTAATTCATTGGCTGTGTTTCACTCATTCATGTGAGCTGGTTTTATGACCAGAAGCTCCAAATTAGGCATGTATTTGAGTGCAACTTAAGGTACTACAGTGCAAGATAAAAATCTTAATCACCAATCTGATCTTCTGTGTATCTTGTAAATATTCAGGCTATGTTAGCTTTAAGATGCATTTCAAAACTGCTGGTTACTGAAGATTACCTTTTTAATTGGCTGCTGGGTGATTGGCTTGGCCTCTCATTAGCTAGAAGAACTTTCCATGATCCCTAATCACCGTGTAGAGTGACTTAATGTGTACCACCATGACAGCACATTTGAGATAAATGTGCTTGAATGATACAAAAGGTCCATGGTCTGTTCAGCATTATCTGATGAAATGCAGCCTTGCTGTAAGGCTTTGAAAATGAAGATGTGTAACACATTTTAAAATAACTGCAAATCAAAAAGATAAAAATTCACTGAAAAGAAAAATCCCCAAGACTCTCCATATAGTCTATTCCCATTTCATACAATAGGTTTATCATAACCCAGGAGATAATCAGAAATATTGCAAATTTCAACAGAGTCTTACTGAATGAAACATGCAAATAAAAGGAAGAAGTATTGCAAAGTCAGTTTACATTTGCAGGCAACAATTGTTAAGGGCTGGAATCTTGTTCAAATTCCAGGTTAAAACCAAAATAAAATACAATTCTTTTTAATGGTGCTAATAATTGACCACACGGCTAAATGAAAACATGGATTCTGTAGCTATTCACACATGGATTGCTTTCTGAAAGATAAATTTCATCCAGGCAAGTCTTGTCTATGCCAAAACCAATTCTTTCAGTTGAATAGAGGAATACATGGATGAAATATAAGGACTGCTGAAACAGACTCTGAGAGTATAACAGATACTTCCAAATACAAACTTTGTGGATTTAAAAAATGAATATATCTTTAAATTTTTTCTCTTATAGTTGGTGTTTGGTTTAGGGTTTTTTTATGACAGCTACATCACTAGCCTTCAACAAAAAAAATTGCCACTAGAATAAATCTTGAAAATAGGTATAAATTTTGTTCACATCTTTGAAGATAAAGCTGTTTACCCAGCACTTAGTTTTGGGCTTTGCTCTGTGTTCCTGTTACATATTTGTAACTTCAAAGGATAAGTAACATTGTTACATTACTTGGTATAGCTATTCAAATGATTCATACTTATGTGTATTAATAAAATCTCTTTTGAGACTTCCTAGCATTATTTGTCAGATTTGTCTACCATATCTGCTATCAAGGTCTCATTCATCTCTATATCATATTTGCAATTCTTTGTAAAATTGCCTAATTTTTCAACGTCATATTGTTTCTGCTATAATTCTTTAAGGCTGAAACTCATCCTATTTCAAAAGTTTTTCCAAGGCTTGTGTACAACTGAAATACCAGCTGAGCTTTCAAAACAATGTTGTATGCCAGTCATAGATGAAGTAGGATTGCAATCTCTGAGGTTTCTTGTCCATTCTTTGAGTTTATTTACGGGTAGCCAATTGAGAATACTTTAGGGGAAAAAAAAAAGTGTCCTGTTTATTAAACTGTATCTCCACTACCAGAAATTTTCCCTTTGCTATTGTTAAATATATATTTCGAGTCAACTGCTTGTATAAGAATTATAATAATGGAAATACCTGAAGAGTTGATTTGCTAAAATAAAAGCTTTTTGAGCTAGAAAAGCACAGCCACTGCTGGGTAATGATATAAGTAATGTAATGATGTAGACATTTTCAGTAGAAGTTAAAAACTTAAAAGTGACTAAATAATGTTTGGTTTTATTTCTTCTTACTAATACAACATATTTGCTTTTTAGTTATGGTTTTAGTTGTTTGGGGTGGGTTTTTTTGTTTTTTGGGTTTGGTTTTTTTTTTTGCTTGTTTGTTTTTAAATTTACGTATATTATTATTGTTAAATATACCTAAGTATATGGACAAAAAGAAAGCAAATAGTTATTTAAAAAGAATATATTGCATTGAAGCACAATTGCTCTTATTCCAAAGTCCATCCCTCCCCATTTCTTGAGGAATCCTTGTTAAAAAGTGGGGTGTTTAGTAGTTTAGTATTCCTAGGCAGCAGATTTTGTCTGTGCAGAGAACTAGTGGCTCCTTTTAAATACCATTTCTTCCACAAGCTGAGTTAAAAATTGGACACCTGTGGTTTAGTTCTTTTTTTAAAATAGATAAACTTGGCAAATCTTCCAGCTATTTTCCAGCATTAGTTCATACAAAGCATTTTACCTTTTTACAAATGCAACCTTGGAGTTAATATGTTATGTATGCAGATGTGTTGAAGTGTTTAATATATTAGACAAACCAACAACATTCACTGTCCATTACCTATTAGAATAAGTGCTTGCCACATTGTTAAAGAGGAATAAATACTTACATACTTTAAGTAATTATTATTAGCCACTCTGAGAGGATTGTTCAGCTGCTTGGAACACTCATTGAATATTCTGTTTTATTGACTCATCCCTCTTCTTGGCTGAGTTTGCTATGTAATCTTTTTAGAAAAAAAGTAAACTAAAGAGAGGCAAGTAAATAAGTGCTAATGATAGTTCACAAGTCTATTACTTCACTTAGCCTAAAACAGAGCAGTTAGTTCTCACTATCTAACTAAACTGCCACAAGACCATAGAGAGGATATAAATGTCTCGGGATTCTGGAATTCCAACTGATTGTCAGTACCTAAATACCATTAGCTGGAAGTATCAATGATTGCAGTTTCTGTAAAACTAAAGGTGTAGGGGAAGTATTTTTTCCCTAGTTCCCCCTAATATAAACAGGCTAAAAATATTTACATGATTCTGAGTAATTATTCTAAAACACTTTTTGAATTGTCAAGATTAGTTTTTCTTTAGAGCATGATCCTTTACTTATTCTACATATAAAAATTTGAGTTCTTCAAAACAGGAAAACATCATGTCTCTAGACATGATGGAACCTAGTAAATACTTGCAGAATTAAACAGGATTTTTTTAAAGTACTGAAAACTCAAAAGAAACACTTTAGCAATAACAGAATATATTGTTAGATGTAGTCTTTCTTAAAAATGCTACTGAAGAGTATCAATTATTATTTTGTAATAATATGTCTATTTTCTTATAAAATTTTGGAATCTACGGAATCTGGAAGTCATTCTAAAATTAAATTATTCCTACATTCAAACTATAGATGGCTTAGAGAAAATCAGGGGTGAAATTCAACCTCAATAACAAAGTAAAGAAGCACATGACATTAGAAAGTCAAAAAAGATTCTCAGAACAGTATATAATATTCATCAACCATGAATAATGAGGAAAACTTAAAAAGCTTTTATAGGATGCAACAGTCAAGAAGGATATTGTGACACTGTTGGGGTTGGACTTTCAGTGGTCCTCTAGTCCAACCCAGCACATTCAGTCTGACCTTGAATGTTCCCAGGGACAGGACATCTACCATAGCTCTGGCCAAATTATTTTAATGTGTTGTCACCCTTTTTCTAATTCTTCCTTATATCTAATATAAATTGACACGCTTGTATTTTAAAAGTGTTATCCCTTGTTCTATCACAACAGACACTGCTAAACACCATCCACCCATCACATCCATACCTTGCTACTTTTGGGGTGCCTGTAGGGCAGGCACTATTCACTAAGGATATGAAATATCATTGCACATAACTGACCCTATTCATATTCTGGACCAGATTCAGCCATGATCTCAACAAATTCTTTAGTCTGCTCCATTGTCCCATTGCAAAGGCAAGGACATGCACACTTCATTTTGCCCAAAAGTTGCAGATAAGTTCCCAAACTTTCAAGTTCTCTTTGAACCAAGTCCAAGCGCGGAATCTTTCAGTGTCGGTTCCAACTCGACAAGAAAAAATTGCTTTATTCACACAATATGTGCTTGGCATTTCCTGAAGAGCTGATTTTTGGTACCCAAAATTATTTCAGGGTAAAGGATAAAGGAACTTTATCTCAATTGTGTCTGTACACAATTTTCCTCTCTCTTTTCCAGTGCTCTCAAAGGCTGTTTCATACATCCCTGAGGGGGATAGCCTTGAGGAAAAGCAACCTCTTGTTTGTATCTGTTTTTTCCAAGCTGTGTTTTACATCTTGTGGTGTCATCAGGCAGTATATCAAGAGCATTACTGCACTTGACTTTCCTTATTTTCTCCTGACAATATCCTCAGGGTTGATAAATGATCCTGCTTTCCTATAGAAGGCAATGTATTTATTTGGGTCCTATATAAAAGTTTATGAAATCATGGCATTCTGCAGCAGGGCCTGGAGCAACAAACAGTGGCTATTACATCAGTTAACCCTTAGGAGATGATTGCTGTTGTCTGTCCTCGTCATTAACTCCTTAAAGGCTGAAAATGTGTAGTACTAATAACAACAAGTTGCAGTTCAACAGTTTCCAGTATCAGCTTTAATGCCATGCAAGCTAAAGGATATTATTATTTGTATTTTGCCTGTATTTTTAATCGGTGTAAAATGGGGTATGTGTTTCTGGGAGCAAATGCAGAAGACAAACTTAGGGATAGTGTGAGGAGAGAGAATTGAAAGCATCAAAGAGAAACATAATCTGTCTTGTTTGCTTTTTTTGCTGCACATTTTTGCTTATGCTTGGACCACTGTCTTAGTGATGTTTATTCAAAGAATCACAAGCTGAGTCTGAGGGAGTGGAAAGACTGAACTCCCTGCAGTAGTCTTTGAAACACCTTTAATTTAAGTGCAGTTGTCAGTTCTAACTCACTCATAAAACTAGCTAAATTGGTAAGACACAATAAGAAGAGGCTGAAGTTCACAGCAGTGAGGAGCATCACTTCAAAGCCATGAGAAAATGGATTTCAATCAGCCTTATTCCTCACACAGCCTTGTGCCAGGGCTGCTGTATATCCTGCAGCCAGGCTTCCTGACTGCCTCTGCTACTTGAGATGCAGGCAGTCATGCTTTGGCACATTTTTCTACTCCTGTTCTTCCACAGCTCAAATGTCCATTTCATACCAATGTCAATTCTTTCGACAGTCCTGTAAAAAAAAAACAGCCATAAAATACATGCATTGTAAGTTCTTTGGATCAGGAAATGGCTCTGTTTAATTCAGTGTCTAGAGTTTGTTGACAAGAAATCACTAACCTATCTTGCATTACAATGGAAATGACAAGTGCTCCTAATAAATGGAAAGGCATTTATTTTACGGGTGCCAAACCTGCTTCTGCATGTCCCAAACAGATGGGTTCACAAATCAGTTGGCTGCAGTTTCAGAGGAATGCTGGAAGTTTATCCGATAGAGAGCTGGTGTGGAGCCCAGATCTGTCACAGGAGTGCCCCAAGGAGTTGCTCTGCAGCAGCCCCCACTTTGCCTGCTGCGATCAGCGGGCCAGAAACAAGGAGCAAACAGGATGGGAACCATCATGGACTGTTCATCCCCTTCTGCTGTTACCAGGGATCATATGCTTTAGATTATTCCATGAGCGAGGAAGTGGTGCTGATTGCTGACTCAGTGCCAAATGTATGTTTACTAACTGTTTGTCTCTGAGTATAACTCTATTAGGAAATACATTTTTATTTGTGGTGTCATTTTATTACGTACAGTAATTTGGTTTCACGTGATATGTCACCTGAGGGGTTATTTGTACATACAGGGAGAGATGTTAAGCTCAATCTCGCTTATCATGAGTTAATGAAATTAAACCACAGCAAATAAATTGATGTAATTTGCTGCCACTCATTAATTTCCATATCTGGGTTGCTGAAGAGCAGAGCCCGCTTACATGTGCAGTTAAAAAGTGATTAAATACTGCATTTTTGGATGGCCTAGGAGGACATACAAGTAATTAGGTAGAGCCTTGAATTACTTCTGAAATATTTTGGGAAAGCTACTACAATATACATAATGTAGTTGTAAATTCCTTACAAAATTGAATTCACTTCAATTATTGCTTCCAGATTTGTTGTCACTTTGGAACCTACACCAGTAGTTCACGTAATTCATATCAAAGAAACTATTATGGCATATTCCTTCAGCAGCAATCTGTGCCACGTGGTAAGTTGCTCCTCAGTTTTGCTTCTGTAACACAAGTGGCAGCATCAGTAAATTTGCTGGGAAAAACTCCCTGTGGCCGTAGATTTGTTCACCCAAACAAATGGCCCTCCTTGAGGCAGACAGCAGATGCTGCAACAGAGCAATCTTTTTCTCTGCTCCAACCCACACTGATTGCAACTCTGAATGTTTTAAATATACATAGGTTCGACGTATTGCAGCATATATTGAGGCACCAGCTGCAGGTAACTATTAGTTCTTTTCTTCTCATCTTTCCTTTTGCTTCTCCTGGTCCACACTTTCTTCCCTGCGCTCAGAATATGTCTCTGCTACACTCTGGAGGATGGTTATTTATTTGTATATTTTGGTAGTGGTTTGCTGCCATTGAATAATTCACACAGCACATTGTCATAGCTTTGCCATGACGTGGTCAGGTTAGGCTGGACTTTTACTTCAGTTCCTGTGGCTTCCCTTTGCAAGGACACCTGGTCTGACCTGACCCAACTGCTGGAACTTAAAATATTGCATGAATAGCATGTCAAATTTTAAATGACCACCGTTGTAGAAAATTGGCCACCACTGAAAGAAGTAATTAGTGGGGTCTGTTTGTGACTGCAGGCTCCTTTTCCTTTTTTTAATAAACTTCTCAACCTACACTGAAAATACCTGGCTGATTTTCTAACACACTGGCTGATTTCCTAAATATTAATAAAACTGCAGAGAAAAAGATATTCTTTTATTCTACTAACTTTCTCTATATTTTTTTTTTTTACCAACCCTGTTGGCTGTTGTTTCATAGCAGAAACAAAATTGCAATTCTCTTTTCGGTGGCACAAATCTGCCAATGCAACAAAAATTCCCCTTTCACTGTCCACAAAGGTAGGGTTCCCCCCACACACACACATCCAATGTGGCTCTGCCCTTGATTGATTGTATGTTTTGGAATATCTGTTGCCTGGATAGACCAGATGCTTGTTCATTCCTTTTTGGCATCTGTAAGCCTTTAGGAAACTGTCTTAGCTGTTTCCAACTGGAAATTTATTTGCAAACCAGCACTTGCATATGGCTTTTTGTTATATTTATGTAATGCCTAGGAGTGAAGCGCTGGGATGAATGCATTTTAGTACACTCAAAGAAAGTTGGTAGCTAAATTGGGCACTGGGGAAGGCCACAGGGGTGGCTTCTGTGAGAGGCTGCCAGAAGCTTTCCCCATGTCCAGCAGAGCCAACACCAGTCAGCTCCAAGACGGACCAGCTGCCGGCCATCAGTGGCTGTGGTAGCACCTCTGTGATTTAAGAGAAGGGAAAAAATCTCTCAACAACTGCAGCTGGAATGAGGAGTGAGAATATCTGAGAGAAACAGCTCTACAGTCTCCAAAGTCATTGAAGAATTCACATTTGTATGTATTTGTACGTGCACACATATATATATATGCAAAGATTATACACAGAATATTGGGAAAGAATGAAACTAATAATTATTTTCTGCCATTTTTTCCATGTATAAATGCTTTGTTAACATAGACACTGAAATGACAGAGCACAGATAAAATTCATATAATGAAAATTTTGATTTGTTGCTGAGTAAACGGTTCTTCCTTTCTGTACACATTTGTGTAAAGAACAGACCTAAGATGCAGGTGCAATTAAGCACAGTTTGTCCCCTAGGGATAGCAACAACAAGTGTGTTTCCATGGTAGAAAAAAAGATTTTCATTGGAGTAAACCACTAAAAATACTTTTTAGCTGAAGAAAAATTATTTTGGAAAAATACAATTATTGAATTACAAAGATACTTTATTTAATCCTTCTATCTTAATTTGTTTCTAGGGTGTGCCTTTTAAAAATGTATGGCAGACAATACAATGTTTTTGTGCTTGCCACCATGTGTTAATTACACAAATTTATTTAGGACCCTGTGTGGCTTAGGCTGTTCATCCATTAACTTTCAGAAGCATTCACATTCTTTCATGTGCTTTACTTCTTACCCCTTGACAAATGTCTGTCCCATTCAGGTCTGGAACTGGACAGAATATCAGAAATTTTTAGCTGTGGTCAGCCCTGACTCCATGTGTAATTATTAAAAAAAAAAACCATCATCACAAAACTGTCAAATTGTCGGTCTTTGATAAATTGTTAAAATTACCTGATTTTGGTAGGATGGAGATCACACCTGGCTAATTAGAGCTTCTAACTCCAGCAGTTATGATCAGACACCATCATATCTCTCCTCACATTTATTATTCAGTTGAAAATACTCTTTCATTAACGAACAGGGATTTGCTCTTTTTGTCAATTTTATGCCTGATTAGGGCAGAAGAGGGGCTGGTAATGATCACATGTGTATAGGTCAAAGGCCAAACCCTCAGAACCTGTGCATCTTCTATATCCAGATTACTTCTTGTCCTCAGCTCCAGACATTAGGAATTCACCACGATCTACAAATATGTTTCATACCCTGTACTACACACACTGTTAATGTGCAGAGTAGGTTATATCAAGCCTATTTTTCCTCCATCTAGAACAATGTTCCATAATTTATTCCAGCCATGGGAGAATATTGAAAAAAAATTTTACCGCTATACAGTATATTACCATTTTTATGCATAGGACCCTTGAAGAAAATATTTAAGTGAAGTAGAAGATAAAATGGAGGTACTGGTTTATGGCAAAGGTATTTTATATATTAAACTTATAAAGCATTAGCATCAATGTGATACTAAGAGCAAGTAAGCTTTTAAAAGTGAGCTGTGTTTGAGTTAGAATCTTTTTCTGCCCATTGTGTATAATGGGGTAAGAATGGTGGAAGACATTTACCTCTATCCTTTTTAATGGCATAGTTCCTTAATGAGAAACTGTGAAGGAAGCTCTTTGGTGCAGAGATTAGGAATTTCTCCCCTATGCCAGAATATAAAACATGAATATTTCAAATACTTAATAAGAAATGATAAACAGTTTGTTTAGCCCTGAGCCATCCATCAAACAGAAGTGCATATTTATACATCCCTGCCAAGCACAGATATTTTAGGCACCACCTGGGAAAGCTTGACTATTAAAACTGCTTCAGGCTGAAGTTTTGTCTTTGATACCATTTTGCTTCCAGACCTCAAACCCAGATCTTGATTTTACCTCCTCAGCTGCAGGTCAGCTCATCCAGCCTTGGTCCACCCTGGCCCTTTCTTGCCTCAGATTCTCTTATTGCTGTATAAATTCTCCATTCTTGACTCCAGCCTGGTCCAAATTGCACTCACATCTATCTCTTTAGCCTTGGCATACATAGTCTGCTTTTTGATCCTCCCTTCAAATTCCAGGCAAATTCTTGCTCTTTTCCTATCTGCCAGCTTTTCTGCCCTCTACATCAGGAGGTCAGTACTATGGCATCTGGGTTTGGCCTACATGGTACTGATTTCTATCCCCTTAAAGTCTTCCTTGAAAAGATTTAAATTGTGCATTTATAAAAACCTTGGGTTTATGATTCTTTAATGGCATTAATATAAAAGGAAATAAAAGTTACAGTAAAGAGGCCATTTACAGTGTCTCCAAATGATTTATCTCATGTATTTCTTTAAGCAGTAAAGCATGGAATTGTTTTCCTCCGTGAGAGTCAAATGAGTGGGAACAACGTAGATTCCATCTCTCAAACTTGGACCTTGTTTCATATGCATCAACACTAGAAAGACAAAGGCCAAATTTCACTTTAATCAATATTTAGAAGTTTGAGTAGTTTTCTGCAGAATGTTGATGACTGGACAATTCTGAGATATGTTGAAAATTTTCTGTTTTCAGGAAAGCCAAATGAGTTTAGGCTGTTAAAAATGGGCTGGGCTGTGTCTCTTGTGCCAAGAAGGAGGCGGGGTAGTTTGTGATATGCAATGACATAATCCAAATTTTAAGAGAAGAAAAACAATTTTTTCTTTAGATATGCACTAGGAAATGCAACATTGTAATGAATCATTTTCTTGTGAAGCTTTTTTCAGTATTTATATGATTACATATCACGTGAACTACTGCAAACAGGAGGATGGAGAGATCAAGAAATAACAGGCTTCTCTGGGAACAAAAATTTCAGAGAAAGATACAGAATAATTTTAGAAGGATCTTCTCTTTTGTATAACAGTTTGTAAATTTATTTTAGGTCTAGTCAGTGGGTGAATAATGAAAAGGAGAAGATGAGAGATTTCAGAGGTTCTTTTACACTGAGTTGGAGATGATTGCACTCTACTGGAGATGTCCTTGAAGGTAGAGTGATCCATTTTGCTTAAACTAAGCAAGTCATAGAACATATTTTCTGTTTCTTTCCTACTTCTTGTACAGCAGTAAAAGATGAAAATCCCCTTAAAACCTTGAGTATTGTCCATAGCATACAATAAACACACAGGTGTGATACACTGTAAAATACAGGTATACTATGACACACAGATGATAGAATATCTGTGATTTAACTGTTTAAATATAATCAATTGGATGCTAATAATATTTTAGTTTTAATTTGAAAATCAATAAAAAGAGAAGCAGAGTACAGCAGAGGTGAGACCTGCAGGCTGAAGAACCTCTCTACATTTTACAGGAAGTTCTCTTGGCTTGTAACCCAGACATTGACCAGAAAGGCCAATAATAAAAGGCCTTTGCATCTCATACATAACATATATTTCTTAATTAACTTAATTTTTTTTTAGTCTTTGAATAATTGAATACTCCTAATACTGCTACAATGATCTGGGATCTTAGCCACTAATAATGCTTGTCTATTTGTTTCCGTCACGGCTGACAGAAAGAAAAGACAGCTCTTCTACATGAAAAAATCATTTAATATGTTTGAAAAGGATATACTTACTAATTAGTCTCATGTGAAATTAGTCTGTTTACTTTTTTCCAGAAAAAGTTTGGATTTTGAACTAGGGGAATGAATATTGCTAACTGAAATGCACTGAAACCTGCTTACCTAGGTGCCATGTGAGAATTGTTATGGTCTTGAAATGTTTTTTCACAGTGCTGTTTCCAGGGCCTTCATTTTCACAGGACCATAGAGTAAGAAGTGATGTGGCACTGCTGCACAGCACAGCACAGTGATGGGGGCGGTACAGGATATCACAACCAGTGTCTGTGCCCTGACATAGCTGTAGGCATTCTCCATAATATCAGCAGGTAGGCACAGAGCAGAAAACAGGGAGCACCTGGATTCTTCTCTTATGGGAGATGAATTTAGGATTCTTGGATAAAGAAAGGTACCAGATTAAATGGCATTCCTACTTTGCCATTCCTCAATGGCAAAATGGATGGGAAAATTGTTACTATTTGTGTGACATTAACGATGTAAAGTATTCTCTTTTTTTTTTTTTTTCTGTGTGCAAATTACTTCCAGTTTGGGTTCTGGTTTTTTTGTTGCTTCCTCAGACTGAAAAACAAACTTTTGTTCTAGATGCTTAGAAGGTGATTTAAGGTACTTTAACAATTAAAAGCAGTCATCCATTTCATATACACCATTCTTTCAAACTTTAGGTGTCTTCAAGAATCCAGAGTTATAAAAAAATATGGAGTCAATAAAATGCTGTTTGTCATTTTTACTTTGAATATACTTCTTGATCATATATATGATAAAAGCAACTGATGAACCTAAGCTAAACTGCTTCCCTGGACACATTTTCAGCTATTTGTGCCCATCTAGTTAATTTAATATATGGTTGAACTTCAGGCTGCCTGATTGATGCCTTGAGAGGCTACCTTGAGCAGAGGCTAGACAGTGTCAAAGGAATAAAGTAGGTAATATTTTAAAAGGCCGTGTTTTCACGCTTTTATAAGTTTTGAGCCATTTACATATTTGGGTCAATTGTCAAATTACAGCTTTAGGTTATGAAGTCCCATCCTCCCAGATTGCTCTCCTCAATTCTCTATTGTTTATACTTTTTGGGCCTGAAGCTGCAGCGGTGTCCTTGGTTGTCAGGCTGGAAAAGGATTGTTTTGTCTAACTAAACTGTGAGGAGAGCTTGCTAACACTTTATGTGAAGTTCAGAGTTATATACTGATGCAGTACAGAATCTGGAAAATATGAAAGCTGAAACTTAAGGCATCATTATATATATATATATATATATATATATATATGTATATATAGTTATTTTGGGTGCTAAATCCTTGACAGGGATGGGGCAGGGGAGGAGGGTGGTGCATTAGATTACATGCATAACTCATCAGTACTTAAATGTGAAAGAGGTCTTTTTCTCAGAAATGAAGGTATATTGTCCATTAATATCTGGGAACTAAATTCCTCTAAAAACCCTCTGCTGCTTTATTGAGATGCAAAAGTAAAGATTTGTGCTTTTAATGTTATACATGTATGTAAATGTAAAGCATCTCATTTACAAAAATCATCACCACAACAGGCTGTAGCTGGCTTTCAGCCTCAGCTCAAGTATACAGGATTGAATGCTTATTCTTAGCCAAAGTTAATCTTCTTCCCAGATGAAAAATGAAGACATTTTGGATACTGGCAGGATTTTGCTACCTCATTCTGCCTATAATCCTTTTGCAGAGGTGCTTGCATGAAATGAAATTTTTTAATATTAATTTCAAAACAGAAAATAAATTTGTTTACTCAGTGGCAAAACCAGCCCGTAATCCTTCAGTACATCCTTTGATCCAAGAAGAAACTTTCAAACCTTTAATCCTCAGTTTTGGAAATCTTTTACTGAGACTAACTCCGACTTAATTTGATTCATCACCATAAGACCTATGAATGAAAAATCAGGCTCATTATTCAGAACTTGTTTATTTTCTTGTCTGTTCTTCTTATTTTTTTTTTTTTCCTTTGATTCCCTTTGATTCCCTTCTCTATTTATGCCTTCTCCTATTCCAACTATTTTGCCAACTCCTATTCCATTCTCCTATACCCAAGTTTAGGTGGATAGTAGCTACTACAACATGGTTTACACTGCACACAGCAGTGAGTCAGTGCACTCATTTGGAGATCTGTGTAATGAAGAGCTGGGAATGCTTTCACCACCAAGCCCGACCCCTATTCACTGACAAGAAAAATACAGTCAAAATCCACGTGTTCTTTATGCTCTTTGTGTTGAAAATACTGCTATAACATCATATAAACTGCAAAACCAACTAAGCTGAAACGCTGTTGCATAAGATGCTTTACATTCAGTTCAGTGCCTTCTTATAAGATTTCTAATACATTTAAAGAGATAATAGCCAATGAAATATCTTGAAACATTAATGCCCCATTACTCATCTT
Organism: Dicaeum eximium; assembly: GCA_013396995.1. NCBI lineage: Eukaryota > Metazoa > Chordata > Aves > Passeriformes > Dicaeidae > Dicaeum > Dicaeum eximium. Next base: position 553,715 of record VWZP01007832.1, on the reverse strand, counting down.
GTATTAAAACTAGTCCAAATGCTTCCTTCATGGTACCTTTGAAGGAAAGTGATTTTTCGAATGAGGAATGCAAGGAGAAATTAAAAACAGAGTATATGGGCAATACATACATTTGCTGGCTAGCAACTCAAATGTTTTCCTTGTAGTGATATGTCTTGGTTGCTATAAATGGCAGGAATTTTCAGGGGGAAAGTGTTAGCCCCCTAAAACATTTCACTGTTTCATTGATCTCACTTAGGCTATCAGGAGCAGCAAACCTTCTTTGACCTGAAGGTCAGTGTAGGAATACTGATCTAATGACTTCTCTAGAGATGAATATCATCTTGCATCGGGTAGTCAGATTGTTCCTTTTGGAAATAACTGCTTCCAACAGGAAATTTATAATCATGGATAAGTAAAAAGGTCAGATTTTCTGTAATTCTTCATATCTGCAGCCAAATATGTGCTGCAGATGCTAATAACATTTTTCTGCCATGTGAAAGAAGCTATACAGCAAGGTTTTTTAACAACATAGCATACATTTAACAAGTAGAAATTTTCCTCACATCCATCTGAAATAAGTTTACAACTGTGAACCAGGATTATTTATTAAATGTATTTTTATTTCTTCCACATCCCTCATTTTCATAAACTGCCATATTATTTTGTCTAAAAGACTGCTTAAGAGTTTATTAAAATTTCTTTAGCCACAAATAACCCAAACAAACAAATGAAGCAAAATTTAAAAACCACAAAAAAAAAAAAAACAAACCACCAGTATAAAACTTCTTTTAAAGCTCAGACTTACTTTCATACAAGACTCCTTCATTCTTGCTCAGTAAATATCATAGACAGGAACATTATTTTACTTCCATACAACAGTTACAGGTGTTCTTTTGCACCATTTTTGAATGATTTTTTTTTTCTTATATAGACTATTTTTCATTTGGGTTGTGTTCTTTAATTTTGAGCAGAGAAAAAAGCCTGAATTCATTTATTTTTAAAGCCACAACAGCCGATCTGACCTTCTAACCATAAATATTATTTCATCAACCAGAGGAAAAATGTCGTGTGAGAAGATTATTATATTATGGAGAAATTTCCAACCAATCAGTAATTGTTAAAAGTTTTGGTATGCCACAAAATTTCAATAGGTACCCATTTAAGATTAAACACATTTTTGAATGCTCTTTTTTCACATAGGAAATATGTGCAAGTATAAACCTTTTTTTACATTATGGGATGCAGCACAGAATTGATTTTTAGACCCATAATGAATTTGTGGATTCTCAATGAGAAAAATCATCTTTTGACTTGCAAACAGAGGACCTGTTGGTCAAGGAATTATTGGAAGTAATAAATACAGAATTCTAAAATTTCATATTGGAAGATACACATTAAATGTTATAGCTATTTCTTCCAATTATGGTGATTAATTTGCCATTTAATTCTTAGGACTTTTGCCAAAATTTGAATGCCTAAAGAATGTATTTTGCAAAATAAATGTTTCCTTTGCTGTGATAATAATTTTCTAACTTTTTAAATCCCTTTACTACTGCTAGATATAAATAATAAAAAAAAAAAAAAAGAAAAGAAAAAATAATAAAAAACCCAACTCCCTAGGCTTAATAACTCAGCGGACAACTTCTATGTGTGTTCTCTTAAAATTCAGTGAGTAAAGAAATAAGAGGTAAAGTTTCTAGTGATTTTGAGTGATTCCCCTGTGATGTCACAGTGGTCCCCTCTTCCTGTGCACTACCCTGTTTCACATGGTTTACACCCACGTATTCTAGAAATGGTTTCTCTGTTTGTGACACTTCTGAAAATTTAAGAGATTTGATTACTTAGCTGCACTGCTACCGAGTAGAACAGTATAAATCCCTGTTGTCACTTTGTGCTTCATTTCCCTAATCCTTTCAGTGCCGCTGGAATAATTTGATAATTTCAGGATTCTTTTTCAAGGTTGCATGTCAGTTGGCTTCAGAGATCAATGCCCACTGTAATTTAGAGCACTGAAAGGAAACTGCACAACCAAACACTTTTGCTGCTCACATGAAAACATACTTCTTTACTTTTCACAGCCATTTCCTTTTCTCCCCTGCAGCCACCACATTTCCAGCAGTGTTACCAGAGCATGGCCCTGCCCCACAGCATGTAATTATCTGTAGAAGCCAGATGAGATCCAGCTGTGAAAGGTGTTCTGCTGCAGGTAGCATATGGCTCTGCAGGGTGTCCCATCTGCCACGGCTTCAGCCACTGCAGAGCCCCTCATGAAAGGCTTCCAAGTGACTCGGTGGCTTTGAGACCTCATTCCCCCTCCTTGTGTCCCCTCACCCTGTCTTCTGGTTCCATACAGCTTTGATTCTAAGTACTCTCTATTCTGCCTCATGATCTGCTCAGCAACAGTAAGGCAGGCACATCGAAAATGGTACCCATATTTATTCTGAATGAAGATTAAATCCCTTAAAACTCTGCTTTAAAATTTATATCTTTCTTCCTTTGTGTTTTATACCTTTTGACATAAACAAATTCATGGGCCTATTGATAAGGAAATGGAATGACCTTTTCACCTGGGAGACAATTGGACAGCCTTGTCAGTGTAAGACAGTGTGCAGCTTTTGCCTGTGTTCCTAGATGGGGTTGAAAACCAAAGAAGAGGTGATTAGCTAAGAGGTGATTAGCTTTACCTGGGCCTTCTAGTTACTATGAAAAATAGAACTTTTAGGCTAGAAATGTGTGGTTTTCAGTGTAGGCAGTTTTGCTCAGTTCTTGTTCAAAGTAAAGAAGTCAGGCCATGGCACAGGCACATCAGTAGTATAACTGAGGGACAGCTTGATCTTCTTTGCCCTTCCAAAACATTTTTCATGTCTTCTTTCAAGACTCTTTGTGGTTGTTTTTCACACATATGTTAGTGTACTGTCTCACCATCTTATAAATGACATCATGAATAATTATGATAAAAAAAACCTTTTTATCATCTCTTTTTCCAGTACTGAAGCAGAGTTTGCTTGTTTGGGAAGCTAAGGAGCAGCTTCTATTACTGAAGAAGGTAAACTGGACTGCATCAACCATCTGAAACACAAACTGGCCACCATTCAAAGCCATCCTTCATTCCTTGGCAGAGCCACAGACCTGCAAGGCAAACACAAGAGATTCAGGGAACATTTCTGTCTCTTAAGAATTTCTCAGAGCTTTCAGTTGTCTCTTACTTTATTTTTCTTCCTTATATTTGTTGTATTCTGGGGGGTTTTGTTTGCATTTCATTGTTTAACACATTTACAAAAAATGTCTTCTTGTTTCCCACTGTGCTGACTGAGCTACAGCTTGATTTCCTGTAGAAATATTCTCTCAGGGGAGAGAATAACTCTGCCTGTTTAAAATAATTTTAGTCCTATTTGTCTGCAATATTTTATTATTTGGAGTTGATTTGACTTATGCTGAGAGAGAAATTTACTTAGTATCTTTCAAGGTACATAGTGACATTTAATATCTTTCAAAATTCTGTGAACATTTTAAAGATGTCACATCATAATGTGGAAGTGAAACACAATAAACTATATTAATGCAACTTTATTTTGAATGTAGAACACTTTTTCATGTTGGTATTGAAGAGAGCAATGGCAGGACACTAAAATTACAGGGCAGTAATATTATGGAATTTCTGCATATAATTGCTTGACCATTTAATATCATATTTATAAACAGTATAGGTTGAACTGTAAACACCACCAAATTACAGGTTTCATAAAATCACTATTTCCATCCCTGCTGAACAGATATGCTTTTTCAAAGTTAAATCAGACACTATGGCTAGGATAAATACTTTCAAGCTCTTTAAAGTTTATTATTGTCTCCGGCAAGAAACAAAATATTGAAAATAATGTTTTAAATTGTGCCTTAAAGCAGGACATAAAAACTTGTATCTGTAAATGTAATCTGCTAGCACTGAATATTTTCAGTGTAATAAACCTAAACACATCTCTGCTCTGAATGTTTTTTTGCTTGTACAGAAATAGATGGCTTTGTTAAGTGGATGAATTTTGTTGGAGTAAATACACTAGACTCCATTTCCTCTGACACCGTGTGCACTTCCTAGCATTTTTCACCTTTTGTTAGGATTGACTAACCCACTGGAAAAGCTTAGCATACCTAGTTAAAAAGAAAGGTAAAAGCCTTCTGAGGCAGACTTCCTTTTTTCCGCCTTTATTCGGTGGCCCGGGTCAGTAAAGTGCCTCTCCAAAGCCATTTGCCATTCTCCTCCTCTATTAAGTTTAAAGCACACCTGGCTAGATATAGTTTCTCCAGGCAGATCTCAGGCCTATAGAATTTAGCTGAGATCTTTGCTGGAGACAAGTCACTCCTGGATGTGGGGAGACAACTGTGGTGTCTCTAACCCTGGAGAAGGGGGGAGAGAGAATGAGGGGGGGAGAGAGGGAGTGAAGAAAGCAGAACAGGAGTACCCCCATTTACAGTACTGTGTGCAAACTGTGTGGAGTCAGAAGGACCAGGGCTGTGCAGATTCAGTGGCTTGGGAACATTCTTTTGAGCCCTGACAAGAGAAAAAGACTCAGAAGAAAGAACTAGAAAATCTGTGGAAATGCATTCCTCTGCCAAGCTAGGCATTGTGCATGCCAGGCAGGAATCTAAGATTTTGAGAGAAGTATGTTTATTCAGATGCTGAAGATACGGTCAATAAATCTCTTTTAAGGAATCATTTTAAGGAATTTTGATTTCTGCAGCCCCAGGACAGAGGGGTGGATATGCAACCAAACCATCAATATGCAAGCAATGCAGCTCTACTCCATAAGCTTTCCTGCAGCCCTCAGCTACACCACCAGCTGCTGCCATGCTAATCCTTTCCACACAGCTACTTTTTCCCATGGCTATGGATGTTATTGGACTATTGTTCATATCAGTATCTAATCCAGGCAGTTTTTCAGCTCACACACTGATGCTGAGAGAATTCTACCTGCAAAGAGTAACACATAGCACACACACACAGATTTGCACATCTTTTTAATGCTCATCTATGAGTTATCTCTGAAGTTAAATTTAAAAGGCTCAGCTACATACATAGTTGACTTATGCTCTCACCAAACAGTCATGTAGTCCATGTTCCTGAGATGCTGCAAGGAGTCTATATGCAGGATTGCTTTCTCTGAGGTGAATCTTTTGTTCCTTCCCTTGCTTAGCTCTTCAGGGCTCACATATTACTGCAGAGGTGTTATTTCTTGTTCTCTGTTGACTCAGGGTAGCATGGTTACACTGTTGTGGTAACTGCACTACCTTTCTTCTTACTATCATCTTCCAACTTAACAGCTCCTTCCCTTTGGCTTTTCACCTCCACTGCCCTTAGCTTTTTCAGCTTCAGCCTGTGCAGTAATCTTTGCTGGGTTTAAAAGGGCCAAATACCAAGTAGAAGATCCCAACATTACTTACAATGCTGTGTAGAGAATGAGCTCTATCAAAGCACAATCAAAATTATGCTTTGTGTGAGCTTTGTAAGGTTTTGGCTGAGGCAGAGTTAATTTTCTTCACAGTGACTAGTATAGGGCTAGGTATTGGAAAAAATGTTGATAATATAGGGATGTTTCTGTTCTTGCCAAGTGGTGCTTGTCCAGCATCAGGGGCTTTTCTGCACCTTTTATCACCCCTGCAGTGAGAGGGCTGGGGGTGCACAAGAAGCTGAGAAGGAACATCTCTGGGACAGCCAATCTCAGCTGACCAAATGGATATTCCAGACCATGTGGCATCATGCTGAGCACCTAGAGCAGGGGGGAGAAGGGCAAACTGGGGGAACTTTTGGAGAGATGGCATTTGTCTGCCCAAGCAAATGTTATGCCTGACAGAGTCCTGCTTTCCTAGAGATGGCTGAACACCTGCTCAGGAGAAGCAGTGAATGATTTCCTTGTTTTGCTTTGCTTGCATGCACAGCTCTTGTTTTCCCTATTAAACTCTCTTTATATCAACCCGTGAATTTTTTTTTTTTTTACTTTAACTCTTCCAATTCTCTCCCCAGTCCTGATGGTGAGAGAGTGAACAGCTGTGGGGTACTTAATTGCTGGTTGGAGTTAAACCTCAACAGAGACAAAGCCAGGAAAGGATAGAGGATGAGGAGATACGGCCAACTAATTAAGCAGTTGTTTTCTAGAATGATTGTAGAACAGATTGCCTTCAAGCACTGCAAGATGAAGATAATTTATAAAGAGGTCTGAAAGAAAACAGTCTACACGTGAAGCAAAAGACAATGGAACATGGCACGTTAGTAAATACAAATGAAATGTTAAAACCTGGTAAAATATATGAATAGATTTTAATGAGCATAATAGATAACAAGAAAAACTCTTTTGGTTTTTAAAGTGAAAAATACATGATCCTGGTGCAGGCTTATGTCTTCTTGTGTATCTGTTTCATTCTTAGTTGTTATTTCTCACCTCCCCCTTTCCCTGTTTAAATAATTTTATTCCCATTAGCTAATGTTGAACAAATCTGATATAGCAATAATATTTCCCAAAGATATGTTAGTCATATGTGTTTCCTGAAATAGATCTGTAGATACAAATTGGATGCTTTCATTTACTCATCTAAACATTTTTGATGATACAAAAAATATTGCAGTGAAAATTTATACCATTTTAAGCACTGGAGAGTACACAGAACAAAGGGAAAGAACTTTTAAGCACTCTAATTATGGAAGAAGATTCAGCATGGTCTACCAAAAAGTTGCAACTCACAACTGAATAAAATCAGGATTTATTAAAAAATTCCACATTGAGGCAAGATTGTCAAAAAGAGTAAAAGATAAAAGATATGAAGTGTACTGCTGCATCAGTGGAAATAAGGTGAGATGACAATGAGATTCTTAATAATCAACCACAATGGGAAAATAATTTCAAAAGCTCAAGAGATAAATCCAAGGAAATAAAAAGAAAGATTATGGCATCGCTAAAGTGACTGTATTAGAAATTAATTTTGGTGATTAAGAATGGAGCTGCAGCCAGCAAGGAAAAGCAAGCTATTCAAAGATGACTAAAGATTGGAGCTGTAAACTTCAGTTTTAAGATGTCATGGAAATAGACAACTGTAAATGGACTATGGAAGTCCTAAAGGTGCAAGGCATTCCCAAGAGGCACAGGGAGAAATATTAGGACAGTATCACCAAAATGTGGGCAGATAAATCATGGGCACAGCTGTTGACCAGCATATCCTGCATATTTTGTGATCTAACAAGTGTCTTCCATAATATTATTATAGATTCTGTGATTGATACATTAAATTCCATACAAAACAACAATAAGAGTTTTAAAAATATTTTTGACCATTATTAACTCACAAGAATTTAAAAAATAAGTTTCTAAATAGGACATTTGTTTTTCCAGTTGCCAAGTTTCACAAGCACAGAGCCACTGTTTAATGTAGAAAATGGCATCCCTTCACTCGGTAGTGCTGGAGACGAACTTTGAATCCATGTGAGCAGAGCACAGCCAGCTTAAAACAACACACAGAGAGAAAGACAGCAAGGAAATGAGACTGGTCTTTGATTTACAAGTGCTTCTCAGCAATGAATTCGTTTCAGGAACGGAAGGCAACGGAGAAACAAATAAGCAAAAAGCAAAACAGAATAAAGAGCCAGAATGTAAACTAAACACTTGTCTGGCTCAGAGCCTCCAGTTTGATGTCTTGGGTTATAAATAATCAAGTGCACTTGTATTATCCATGTTGTAGAGCACTGGTATTCATGAATACTTAAAAATCCTCTGACAACTGGTAATGTTTCATCAACCATAAAGTACAAAAGGCGAATTAGTGTTGTTTTTTCATCACCCTTTGTGGGCAAAAAGATCAAAGAAGAGATTTCCATATTGGCAAAGACCTTGTCAGCCTTTTCCTCTGCTTATACATAAAGATGTGTTTCTGCAGTATGACAATGAAGACTGGCAGATGTTAAAACAAAAGTCACCCCCTACATAAATTGAGCAACTTCAGGATATGAAGTCCTTCATGAGTGTTTTATAAAGGGATTTATTCTTCTTTCATGTTTATTTAATTATTTTTTACCAAGAAGTGGACAAGTCAATTTTTCTGTGAAACTTGCTTCTGGTATATCTGATTTTTCCTTTTTAACTGAAGATCAGGAAATCCCTATCTCTGTCACAGAGCACAGCTTCCCAGAAATTTTATGTTTAACATAATTACATCACTAATTTAATGACAATATCCAGTGAGTAAAATTTCAACAGTATTGCAATGTGATGTTATGTTCCATGCTCTATATACTATTATATTGTATAGTAAAATTTAAAATGTGCATTTTTCAATAGGAAGGATTCCCTTGCTGTAACAAAGATCTATATGAAACATTTCAGAGAAGTTCTTTGTCACTGAAACTGCAGAACAGTGTCAGCAATGTGTGAAAATGTTCCATTTACTCTTCAAATGTCCATCTTTGAATAAAATCATATCTTAAAACCACAGCTTGTCATATGATTATACTGCATGTCTAAAGTATCACACAATGTAATTTCTATCCTAAACAAATTCTGCTCACATATTTCTTTAAATTAGATTCTCAGAATTATTTTTAGTGATTATTCTGAAAACGGGGAAATATAAAATTGTAGCCACTGTGCATTTTCTGCTGTTTTATAATAATTTTCTCCCCTGCCAGCCCGTGCACTTCCCTCAGACGTTGTCTCAAAATATGCACATACCAATGCACTCATGCCTGAAAGAATCTAATGGAAAGAGTGACCTTCACTTTTCTTTTGTAGCAGTCCAGAGGTGAATGTAGCCCAGAAGTGATACCCGTCTCCATCCCTGTTTTGCATCTGTGGCTCTGGCTAAGAGCAGCTCTCTGTAAAGCCATTTACAGGGGGTGCTTGTGGCCTGGATGTGACAGTCTGGGGTGCCTTGGGCATGCTCCCAGGGCTGAGGCTTGCCTGAGCCTGTGCAGACCCCGTGGTCCTGGCAGGGAGAGCTGGCAGCTTTGGAACTCCCCAAAACTGAAGATTCACTCTGCCTGAAACAGAACTGTGTCAGGAGCTACGAGTGGTTCTTTGGGCAGTGTCTTAGTGAAAATGAAGGCAGACCATGCTATAAAACAAGGTTAGATGCTGCATTAGGGTTTTTGTGAAAGCAGCCAGATGAATATCCATTACATCTCATATTTAACATTTATGTGATAGCCTCTTTCTGTGGGGCAGATTTCCTCTGGATAGCATTTATTTTCATCTCTACTATGAAGAAAGGGCATTAAATGTGTTTCCTGAAAATGAAAGTTCAGTCTTTTCAGGTCTGTAACTCTAAAGGAATGCAATGCATTCAAAGATGTGATGTTAAAAATCAAAATGGCAACAGATAGAAATTGTTTTTCATTTTAGCCTTATAAAGAATATTTATTACTGGTGGTTTGTGGTCACTTCTGAGCAATTTGCAAGATAATTTTTTTTGCTACATAATATATTCAGAAATGCTTTTTTCTTTGATTTTGGCAGGGTGAACTGAAGAATGGTGCCCATGTTCCCCTGCTGAAACAATGGGCATGATTTGAGGTCGTTGGACAGCTGAGGAGAAATCAGCAAAAGTAACACTTGTGTTTTTGCCAAACAAAATTCCTGGAAGACATTTAATGTATAAACAGGTAGGTACTAACGTTTTCTCTTTTTAAAGACTGTTTTGACACACCAGCATTTTTAATGCTAAAAGCTGATATCCCAAAGTTTATTCATTTTAGTGACTCACGTATGATTAGGCTGGAATGCATAATGAAAAGACTAATTTTATAGAAGAGGAGCTTAAGAAATCTTTGGGTCTGTTGTGTTGTAAGAAGGTGATACTGTTGAAAATAAAATACTTAAGCATTCACCTATAAATGGAAAAATCTGTTAAGATGCCATTGGTTTGCTGTACAGCAATTGTAAAAACATTAAAATTTTCTAGTGCATTTAAAATATTTGGCAAAATGTATGGCAATGTTTAAGTTTACAGCACAGTCCACAGGCTTGCAATGTAACCTTCAGGAAGTCTGAAAGTTTTTGATCCTAAACTTCATGAAGCCCATCCATTTCTTGAACTATTTATTCCCTTAGCTCTGTGGTTTCCTGATGAAGTAAATAATAGAGATGGTAGACTTTAGTCCTACTGCTATACAAAAAGATTTCCCTGTGGTTTTCATGGGTTTCCTGAAAATAATTCTTAATCATTTTCATATATTTTTTAATGATACAGATCTTACATGTATCCATGGAAAAGGCCTATTCACTTGCTCTCTGTTCAATTTAAATAAGAGAATGAAAAGTGTTTTTCACTCAAGTAGAATAAAAAATAAACACCTTATAGCCAGGACAACTGGCTTTATGGAGTATAACAAATTCAATAATTTCAACATAACTTTTACAATGGTTTTTTTTGTAATTTTAACCTTTCTTCCACCAGAATATTAATTTTTCTGCCAATTTATCTGCATAGTCCTTGAGGCCATTACAGTCTCTCAAGATTTAGTGATTTATTATATTGGATTTCTTGTATGCTCTTAGCATTTCTACTAAATTTTTCTGGGAAGGGCCTAGCAAGGTCTTTGCAATGTTTCACTTAACTAAAGATGAAATACCATGAGGCTGGAGAAGAACCTTGTGTATAAATCATCTGGGCCATACCTACCTTTTTAGTTAAGGAGTAGAAAGTCACATGCAAGAAAAAGAAAAGCATGTGTCAGTAAGTACAAATAAATAATAATAATAATAAAAACCCTGGCACCTGCCTTCCTGGTTTGCTTTGACTATTTTAACCAGAGGAAAGACTCCTTGGTTTCCCAGATATTAGTCCTGTACTGTTGAAGGACAAACAAATGCCCCTTAAGCCTTGGGACATGTTTCAAAACAGTTCTTTGGTGTTTTCAGCTGCTTTAATTGTTGTTTACACAAATGGAGACTCTTCAAAGGACTTGATTTTCAAAATATATTTTCTCAGTAATTTTGGTAAAATTCAGTTCAAAGGAAAAGTCTACGGTTGTACATCCAGAAATGAGACACACACACACATTACTTACAATGACTTTGTAATCCCTTGGCCAGGAAACTACTATCCATTTTCATTAATATCTTACTAATCTCAGGGAAAAGGAAAAAAACAAAAGTCTTCCTACTTTAATAAAACAATATAATGTTTTAAAAAAAATGAAGAATAGATCAGGTCCAAATATTACTGTTGTTTCATCCTCAGTATTTCACAGTACATGTGCTGAAATTGTGCCCTTACAGTTCCATTTGATTTAGTCCCATTTAGTGCTCCCCTGTAACCTAAGGCTTTCCCCTTCATACATGCTCTAGTGTTCTCTACTCTGTAGGATTTCTTGATGGGTGTTTTTCCTCCTATTTTGCTTTAAGGGTTTCACGTTTAGTTTAAACCCCCAGATCCACAAATACTGTTGTAATTCACACAATTTCTCCACCAAAGAGCACCAAACACGGGGAAAAGTGAACCTGTTGGAGTGAGTGCAGAGGAAGCCACAAAAATTATCAGAGGGCTGGAGAACTTCTCCTATGAGGACAGGCTAAAAGCTGGTGTTGTTCAGCCCGGAGAAGTTTAGGCAGACCTTACAGATCCTCCCAGTACTCAAACAGAGCTCAGAATAAAGTTGGACGGGGACTTTTTACAAGGGCATGTAGTGACAAGACAAGCAGCAATCACTTTAAACTAAAAGAGGAGAGGTTTAGATTAGATATTAGGAAAAATTTGTTCACTGTGAGAGTGGTGAGGCACTGGAACAAGTTGTGCAGAGAAGTTGTGGATGCCCCATCCCTGGAAGTGTTTAAGGCCAGGTTGGATGGGACTTTGAGCAACCTGGTCTAGAGGAAACTGTCCCTGCCTATGACAGGGGATTGGAACTGGATGATGTTGAAGGTCCCTTCCAACTCATGCCATTCTAATGATTACCTGCCCAGAAAAAAAATAGAAATTAATTTTCTCCCTTTTGACAACTAACTGGAGATTAAGTTGCTCTCACCTGCAGCTAACACGGGGTGAGAGAGCAGCAGTTTTTAGGCTGTTTGTACACAGCTGGGACCAAGAGGTGGCTGTCCAGCATGTCTAAGAAAGGAGTTGGTTGCCAAGGAGCTGGAATGCTCCTCCTGTGGAGCTGATGAAGGCTGGAGGCAGTTCAGTGTCCTGTGGTCACTCATTTCCTCGCAGCACTGAAATCTTAACCTTTTAGGCAAGATCCTTTGCTTCTATGTGATCTTGCTTGTTTGAGCAGGATGCATTGACACAAAACATGTGTCTGCAGAGGGCTGGAGGAAATAATAGGATACAGCCAGTTTGCTGGAAAACCGATTTCAGAAATTCTCTCAGGCAGGTAATTACTCCTTGTACTGATCTTATAGAGAAAGTCTTATCCAAGACAAGTAGAATACTAAAGCTTTCTTTATCCGTACATAAATGCACCGGAATTGTTTCAGCATCACCTGGTCTTTTAATAGTTTCTAGCTGAAAACATGCATATACATATACATAGTAGGAAAAATTACACAAAACCCCCACAATTATCATTGACTGAGACTTGAGATGTAAATATTACCACACTAATGTATGTTAATGTATGTTAATCTTTGTTAATTTAAAACTCCCTGTATGAGATTATGACCTTGGTTTACTCAGAGGAATTTTTTTGAAATCTACAGTTTTCAAAGTTATCAGCTTAACTAGCTTATTTTTAGGGCTGTAGATTTAGAACTGTTGAACCTTAGCTATGGCTACTAAAATGAGAATGCATATAAGAAACATTTGACCTCAAAAATAAGCGATCCCTTTTTCAAGAAAGAATTTATATAAATGTGTGGAGTTTTTTTACTTTATCCACTTTAATGAGGATAAGTAAGAAATATCTCATTATTCAAAATGTCCTTTACATTGAAGACTAATAATTTCCCAATAATAATTTTACTGGTTATTTTTTTCCATGTATTTCTATAATTGTATTAAAATCACCTAATCAAACTATACATAGAATTACATCAGTACAAATATCATTATTGTGTGTAAGTGCTGCCGTGTAACTGAAGGTTAATTGTGGAATAACATCACCATTTGTTACACAATTAGGATGTGAAAATCTGAAGTTTCACATGGCCACAGAAAAGGTTCATTCAAGGGCATTCACAAAACAGACCTGAGATGAGCTCTGAAACACTCTGGAATCAGATCAGGCACAGGGAATAAAAATGGCAGCTCTCACAGGCTGGGAAAAGCAAATAGAAGCAAGCATTAGAATTGCTAAGGAAGACTACATCTGGCAAGGCAGAGTAGTGGGAGAGCTTGCCTTAGCCATCTATTGATTTTCTGATGTACCAAGCAGCACAGAGGAGAAAGGATGTGGAACTGAGCCTGAGAGAATGGTGCTGTTCACGCAGCAATAATTAGAGGTGAATTATCCGGCTGTAGAGAGGGGAATACCTGTGGATAAAAGTCCAGGGCTTATAGAAATTATTATTTGTAGGGCCAGTGAAGAGCAGTCTGGCTCCTGAATGGCCCATTAAGCTTTGAGCTGCGAGGGAAATCGGCGGAGAGGCTTTGCAGGTAGAGACGGAGTCTCCTCGGGTTAAGGTGAGCGCAGAGCATGAAATCCACTTACACCATCACTAATGGGGAGCTCCAGTGCAGACAAGTCAGTCCTCAGCTCTCTCTGCAGCAGGGGGCGACAGGGTTTTAAGACTTGTCCTGTTTAATTTCCTCAATTTTAAGATCAGAGGAAACTAGTTTCTTGTAAGCAGATCTATATTCAGCTGCTGGAGTCACAGCTGAATGAATGGATTGCAGTGGAACTGCTGGGAGCATATCACCCCCACTTCTCTGGTGTGGGGAGGGAACCCACAAGTGAGACAAGCTGAGAATGACTAATTTGAGAAAGACTGGAAAGAAAGCATCGCAATCTGGCATTTAATATCCTATTCCTCACACCTTTTTGTCGGATTTTGTGACTTCTAAAACAAACCAAACCAAAATTAACAAACTAGAATTGCAGATTTTACAGGCTTGCTGCATCTTATCAATATTATTCTTACCCCTTGAATAAGGTCCAAAATGTTAACCAAGGAAAAAATTCAATCCAAACTTTTACTTGGATTTAATGAAGAAAGAACTTTGCTCTGACTTCAGTGATTGCCATAGCACCTCCAAGCATCACTTTAGGAAATAAATACAAAAACTCCTAGTGCTGATCTGCAGCTGATTCAATTAAGCTAATTTGAATATGGAAGAATTTCTTGCCATTAAAGCTGGGTGAGATCTGCTTTTTCTCTAAGAGGATTTCAATGTTCCCTGCAAGTCACCGAACCTTCTGACCCATGCCAATGCCATTAGGAATCAAGTAGCAGATTTCTACAGGTTGCTCAGATGTAGATGTAAGGTCTGCATATCTTGATCACTAGTGTCATGCTTATACTAAAGTATTTGTGCACAAACTGCCGTGAAGGATTGGCATCTTGAATTAAACTCCCATATGTCCATGAGAAAGCAACAGGGACAAAGGTGAAAAAGTGAGAGGAAAGAATATGAATCAAAGTCCAAAGAGAGCAGGAGGTTTCTTTATCCTCTACACCTTACGAAGAGCAAAATGCAAGAGAAAGTGTTTTGTCTTTCTTCTGGTCAATGTTGAAATATTAACAGTGATTTTTCTCTCTTCTATAACCAGTGTGTATGGTAATTTGTGGTGGGTTGACCCTGACTAGATGCCAAGTGCCACCAAAGCTGCTTCTATCCCTCCCCTCCTGCTGTGAATGAGTGATTTTGTCCTTTTAAGGAAACACCATCAATGGTATTAGCAAAAAGTAGGTTTTAATATGAGTTTGTTGAACGTGCTGCTTTTAACAGAGTTCAGTGACAGGGTTTGCTCTATTGCTTACTACACAGATGAGGCATAAATAGGGTGCTGTGAAGAGAGAGGAGATGCTGTCATTGTGGCTTTGTTTTAAAGGTATATAGGACTCTTCCTATTTGTCTGAAAACAACACTGGGAGACAGCTGCTTTTATTTTTATTTCAGATACAGAATATTATTAAGCAAGTAATTCTGCTTCCTGTTGTGGTTTAACCCCAACCAGCAGCCAGCTAGCCCTACCTTGGCCCAAAGCAGCACATTCCATCTTGTGAAGCTCATGGTGTTTCCTCAGCTTAAAATAAAACTTAGTTCCTTGAAAACAGAACTTATTGAACTAGGGACAAAGACTGTATAAAATTACTTTCTACACTTGGGGGTATATTTAAGAAACAGAAATACACTTAACATAAAGAATAGAAATCAAAGGGAGTTTGAATTAGTTTTCAACATCCCTGAAAATATTGCTGTATCCTGACAGAGCATTATACTGCCTGGAAATTATCTGTCTTTTTTGTTTTAGATTTAGTTATTATGATACTATATAGTTTAAAATTTTGCACTCCCGTGTTTCACTCACAGTCATTGTTGCAGTGGACTAAAGGAGTATTTTCCTTAAGACTCGTAGCCCATATTTCATATTTAAAACACCAACAATAAAATTTTGCTGCCAACATGTGGTGGGTTAACCTGGTCTGAATACGAGATGCTTACCAAGGTGCTCTATCACTCCCCTACTCAGAATGACAGGGAGGGAGAAAATAAGATGGAAAATGTATGGATCAAGATAAAGGCAGGTTAAAAAAGCAAAAGCAGCCCTCCACCTTCTTTTCTCTTAGCTTGCATGTCTGATCAGTCATTACACGGTACGGAATATTCCTTCAATCAGTTTGGATCACCTGTCCTGGATATATCCCTACATCCCCTGCCAAGATTTTGCCCAACCCCAAGAGTACAAGTGTGAGAGGAATGTTAGCCAGGCAGCCCTGGTGCTGTGCAGGGAGTGCTCAGCAGTAACTAAAACACCAGTGTGTCCTCCACACCCTTCTAGCTACCAGCAAAGAGCACAGCAGTGTGAGGGCTGATATGGGGAAAATTAACTCCATCTCAGCCAGACCCAATACACAATTTTAAAGAGAATTATGATCAGAAAGTCATAGCTGCTTTGAACTGAAATTATTCTTGTCAACCTGTCAATAAAAAGCTGCTTGAGTAAAAATATCTCTAGAAATGTGATGTGGAAGATATAATTCTGAAGCATAAAGGGATTTAAAATGTACTAGTAAATCTCATGTTTCCTGTGAGTGAGGATTCAAATGTGATAAATCGTTTTTTAGACAAATAATCAGGGACAGAGAGTTTATAAAGAGAAAACATGCAGCATATCATCCTGTTAAAATGTGTATAAACAAGACTGAACCCTATAGCAAGACAGTGAAATGCAGATGCTGTGTGAAGGGACTTCTTCATATGAGTTGTAAGAAGACTTGATTCTTGACTCAGAACTGTTAATGTCATTGAAGCAATGGCAAATGAAAAGAGGGGACACTACAATCCTCTATTCCCAATAATGGCCTAGAATTAGAACTATAAATGGATACCAGCCTGCAATTTAGAAAGGAAGCAATGTGAGTTCCTTGTTGCATTGCTCTTTCAACAAGAAAAGCATCCACTTAGTAGCAGTGCTACAGCTCTAAGCTCAGCATTAAACCTTTTAAAGTGTCACTTTTTTCAACATTAATCTAATGATAAGAGAGAAAGGCAATTGCAGAAGTCATTCTTTATTGCAGCATTTAGCTCCTTGAAACTTCATCAAAATCAGGAGGGACCCCTTTTTGCTCTGATTGCCTGACCCAGAATCTTTAATCCTGTTCATTAAAACCATGCCACTGTGTGTTCCTCGTGAATTGCCTTCTGAGCTCCAGGAAATCACCAGGCAGAGCAGAGCTGAGGGCTGCACCAGAGCATGGCTCTGACACCTGGGGAGCACAGTTCTGCACTGAGGAGGCAGCTGTTTGAATGTGAGACGCGAAACCGACCTCTCATTAGTGAAAGATAACATTAAAAGTCTCATTTTACTTGATTAAGTCATCTGCTTGGACTTCAAGTCAAGAAAGCAGTTTTCTTCAGTATTTCAATAGCCCTTATAGTAGCGTGTCAGTGTGATTCCAAACTGATAGAAAGGGCACATTTAAAATTGGATTTGTTTTGGTATTCTCTCCTTCCCTTCAAAAAGCTTTCACAGGGTATTTGGGTTTTTTAAGTAACACTAACCTTTCACAGTAATGTTTGGGATATATTTGGAATGGTAAACATATTTCAACATTTTAAACGTGTTCTAAGGCCAAAATTTACTTAACTTCCTTGTTTCCTTTCTTTCTTTTCCTACCTACACATAAAAGGGTGATTTATATTTTACAGAACAACTGAAACAAAAGGGAATTGGTGCAGAGCTGTATTGTTCTAGGGGAGGGTTAAATGCACCAATATAGCTCTAGCTAGTAGGAGACAAATATAAAATTGAGTATAAGACTTTAAGTGATGGTACAACGAATGAGAAATAAGGGTTTCCCTATCTGACCAGCTGTTACTCTCCCATAAGCAAGAGTGACAGAAGACATAGATATATTTGCCTCCAGGACTGTCCCTCAAGGGGCAGAGGTGACAGCAGGCACACACCTTCCTCCCAGATGCCTGAGACACCGATGATCTAAAGAGGGCAGCTCCTTGCCATTGTGTGTAAGGGCAATTTTGCACAAGCAGCACAGGCTTGAAGGACCTTGCTGTCTCATCAGTAATAACAGGTAGTTCAGTTCAGACCTGCTGGCAGGAAGCCAGCTCAAAGTGTGTATTTTGCAAGTGCTGCTGGTCAATCTGCTGGTGAACCAGTGGGCTAAAACCTGTTTGTGTCATAACTTGACCGCTGGATGATCTGCAGCTTCACAGTCCCAATTCCCATAGAAGCACACTGATTCAGTTTATCCTAGAAATCAGGAGCATCTGAAGATTTGCCATCTGGAAGTGTCTAGAGCACAAAATGTCTGAGGCTCTCACTGCTGACATGGGAGGGGGTGTGTTATGGCCATTGCCAGCAGGTTTTCAACATTTGCATTCTATTTCAGAGCCAGAAGTGGTCAGACCACGATGCTACTGTTGCTCAAAAGCCTGTTGGAAGCTGCATAACACTGCTGGATTCAGTGGTGAAATGAAGCAAAGCAGAAATGGTGCTAATCTATGCTGTGTAGAACATCAAGGGTCTTTATGATTTTCTCACTAAGCTGAACCTTTTATGGTATTTTTTCCCTGTGATTGTGGTCCATGGGTTTGCAGCATGCCTGATGTTTCTTCTCACTCCAGTCTCTGCTCAGGATAATTTCATATCTCCAGTGCTGGCAAAGGGCAAGGCTGCTGCCCCAGCTTTCCAAACTGTGAAGCCTGTTTGAGTTGGCAGGAAAAAATCAGGGGCTTCAATTGGCTGTGACTGCTCTCTGGTTAAAGACCAGAGCAACAGAAAATGGCTCAATTTACCAGTAAAACCATATTCAGCAAAGTAAGTGATCCTATCTTCTTTTTGAACAGTGTTTCTCTTATAAAAACTAAAACCCAGAAAAGAAAATGCCAGACAGACTTTTAGAGTGAGTAGTTGAATCAAAAGCTCCTGTTTGAGGTTAAAATCTGTTCACATCCAGGTTTTATTCATAATAAGGGGCAATATTGTTGTATCATAGCTGGCTTAAGTCAGGCACAGAATCTATCACTCCTTCTCATCCAGAAAATTCAGGGTGTGTTTTGCTGCATAGATTTCAAATGTCTGGATTCACACCACCATTACTTCTGTGTAGAGACACATAAAACCAGTTTGAACAACCAAGACTTTATACATTTTCTCAATGGTTTTCCTGTTTTTCCTTTCTTACTTCATTGGCACAGATGGAACAATGGATATTTCACAAGTCTATGCATGTGTTGAGCAAAAGGTGTGAGGAGGATCACCTCACACCCCCTACCTGTCATTAAAAATTCAAAGTAAAGGAAAACATGCAAGTCAAGTATGCAGCTAAACCAAGCTCTTTAACTCCAAAGAGACTGAGTCAGTCGATTTAGGAAGAAAACAGTAACATATATCTGAGAGTAATGACTCTACTGAGAGCAACGTGGGAGCACTCTTCTCAACATAGTATTTAATGTATTTTCTATCCATTATTTTATCTATGATTTGGCAGTGTAACCAACTCTTTTTATAATGTTGAACTGAAAGAAAATACTGTCTCCTTTGATTAAGATGAATGAAAATAAAAGCTATCCTGAAGTGAAGGTATTTCAGATGGCAAGATATTAACAATAATATGGAAATATATGACATAAAAAGAATTTATGGAACAGAAAGAGTGCTCCTTTAGCTGTCATATAAACTAAAGGTTCTCTTCAATGTATGAACACTATATTTTTTTACCGTTTAAAAGCTCTCTGACAAACTTTGGCTGAGCCTTTAACAAGAAAATCAAATCTTAATATACAATCTAACAAAAATAAAAGGCAACTTTTAGCACTATCTCAGGTCACCGTTGATGTTTTCTCACCTCCGCATTACTATTAACAAAATTCCGCTTCTGAAAAATTCTCTGTGCGTTACACTTTATGACCTATGAGAGGGAAATTGCTTGCTGCATTCTTCAGGGAGGCATAAATATGATCAGGACCCAGGTCAGCATGGTCTATTCCTGCAAAGCCTTCGTGTTGCCAGCCCTGTTTCTGCTATCCTCATTCTCACTATAAAGTTAAAGCTGCAAATAGGTGGACTTCAGAAAGTTGAAAATACTATGTGTGCTGTATAAAAGTTATATATAAATTAATCATTTTTCATTTATCCTCTGGTGAATGTCATGTAAAATCTTCAAGCACTAGAGGTTTGGAGTGATTTGGAATGACTGTCAGGAGTGCAGTTGCTTCCTATGAATAGTGTATGATGTTTCCACAGACACTGGCTAGGATTTTTGTTTGCTTTTATCTATGCTTCTGTTTTTCCTTGGCTTCATAAATACAAGGTAGTTTTCCCACTCTTTCAGCTATTTTGTTTCCTGTTTAGTTTTACTGTGTTTCTTTGATTAGTAAAATTTTAAACTCTATAATATATTTCTTTGTGTCACAAGACTCTGTTAGGACTGTATTAATACCAGTTAATTCTTGTTTGTCAGCACCATAGCCCTTTATGAAGGCATCCCAAATTGATTTGGAGTTTTAACGCAAGGACCATAAAAACTTTATTTTCTTTTGTTGTCACTTGTGTACACTAGTAGGTAATGCAGAATCTAATTGTTATGAAACTTAGAAAGTAGAATAGTTCTCAGAAGATTAACTAAAATCAATTAGCAGGGGGAATGAAGCCACCATTGGTTTTTGATGCTCGGCCCCATGAATACAGCCTTTCTCAATCCAGGACATAGAGGGATTATTTTAATGGAAAAGAATAGCTGGCTTCTGAGCTTTGACTGCCAACAGGAGAGTCAGTTAATTTTGAAGGCCACAGAGGATTTTCTCATTGAAACATTTTTCTCTGAGGGAGCACAGAGAAATAACTGAAATATTTAGTATTTTAAAATTAAATTCTTCTACTATTAATAGGATTGTTGCTTTCATTTTTTACACTACAGAATTTGTTCATAATTTTGGAAAATTTGAGTATAGAGAAAACTGGGAAAATTGTGTATAGAGATGAACATTTTGATCCAGATACATTGCTTTCAATACAAGCTGAGTGAAAAGTGATTGTTAAGCCAGTATTATGTGATGTTTGGTTGTGCTGGTAGCAATGAAAACCCTTATTTCATTAGGTTAGTTGTTCTGCTGTAAAATAAATGACTACTGAAGGATTTATGCAAAACAGGTAATCAAATCCATACATTTTTGTAGGACTTTTTCTTGATAAGTATCCTAAGCTATGCCTGGTTCTGGCTTCCTCCAAACACACTTTCATTCTCTTTACCCCTTTCTCATACCCTTTATCTTAGGTACTGGTTTTCTTTATATCTTCTGAACAACGCAAAAAGAAAAGCCTAGCAAAATATCAGTTTGTCTCATATCACAACATTCACATTTGAGTTACTTCTTATGTTTTAATTCGATTGTGTTCTTGTTTTCTCTGTGGATTTAAGGTCACATGTAGTTTTTAAGAGAACAGGGAGGGCCCAGACATGAGAAGACCATTAGTGTTATTTCCAATGCACTATTAGCCCACACAGCATCCTGTATTGTACTATAAATAGCTTTTCTTGGATAGATGTTGCATATGTTACTGATTAAATTAATGCATCACATTCATTTCCATTTCCCCACAGGTTTCCTTGCACTTGTGAGAGACTAAGAACATCTTTCCACCCATTAGTTCATGTAAATTTTAAGACAAAAATTTATTATTTCTTTTGTTTAGATTTTTTTTCCCTCTTCATTACTTTGTGTAAGTTTTCTTGGGATGCAGTACTTTTTATTACATTGATTCATAACATTTAACAGCAAATTCCTATTCTACTTCTTTTTACTAAGGGTGGACACTAGAAAATATCTGCAAAAAGGATAGAAATATTTTTCTGAGATTCAAATACCCTATTTCATTTACAGTGAGACTGTTTTGCAGTCCTTCTCACATCTCTTTCCATATTCTTTTTGCACAGATTAGTTTGGCTGCTATTTTTGACTTCAATATTTGGATGCGGGAAGCTGAACTGTTACTTATATTATTTCCAAGGAGTAAAAAACAGCTGTGGTCAGCTGAACAGAAAGCAGCCATGTACTAAGGGGTCGAATTCATTGCCTAGGTACAACTTATCCTAGTTGCCCTCAAAGCTATTTTCAGCAGCTCACAATACAAAGGAAGTTCAGCTGTAGCTGGAAACCTCCGTGCAGCTCTCTGGTCACTACATTCATCCAGCAGCTCCTGAACAGACATGGCTGAAAAGACAGGATGTGGCAGCTTTGGGAGTCACAATGACTTTAGTAAAACCTCAAAAGCTTCCTGACACACTTTGCCATATGTAGAATTGATGTCCCACAATCACTGTGTCGTAAGAGCAGTTGTGATATCTGTGATGGGGTTGTTAAACCTGTGGGATCAATCTGGAACAATGGCAGGGTTTAAGGGTAAAAGGAAACTCCTATCGCTCCAAGAATCCTAAAACATCTATATTTTAAGCTCTTGTAAAATCAGCTTCTGGCTTTGTAGGCTCAATAATGTGTGGTGTAGGGAGATAATACTAAATACAGTGCTACATTTATATTCTTGTATCATATACAAGTGTAAAATTCTTTAACAAAAAGCTCACTTTTCACTTGTGTGTACATATTTTCCTACCCCTAGGGATTGTTTAAAATTCTCAGTATTGAATTCAGCTTGAAAAGAGCATCAAATTATGATGACAATACACAGAGCATGAATTTTCAGAATTCTGGATATCTTAAAATAATTTCTTGTGATTTTTCTTTCTTGGGTAAATAGATTTACAGGAGTTAAAAATCCTGCTAAGGAGTACCACCTTGTGAAGGTATGTATTTATGAATAGAGCTTTATTTAAATCCTGAACAGACAATTAGCACATAAATTGCTACTTGCACACTTTTTCTGTGACTTTAATTCTTATTACTTTAATCCAATCTTGCAGACTATAAGAGCAAAGTAATAACACTACTATTTCTGTACAACAAATGAATGGAAATTTTAGCTCAGCTTAATTCATTTCCTGTTAGGGAAAATTTAACACACAAAATTAAAAAGAAATATCTTTGAGATTGCACAGTTGTTTTGCTTTCTTGCATTTCTTCTGTCTGGTTCTGCCTTATCAATGAAAAGCATTTTTCACTCTCTCTCCTTCACACTCACAGTACACAGTAATCCTCTTCTAATTTCAGCTGTTACTGCAAGACAGAAATCAAAGCTGCTTTGCCATGTTTAAAATGTATTATTAATGCATACAGGTAGAGGGAAAATGTCCAGAGGATATCATCATTTTGACATCTATTTTACTGTCCTCTCCCAGGCAAATGAATCAAAAATGTCTCAATCATCTAGAAGATGTTATCAGATTTCTATTACAGTTGTTGGAACTCTTTGTATGATGTCACTAAGTGAAGAAATAAATCTATTTGAATGCATTTAAATAGCTCACAGATGCATGCCATAATCTTATGCTTCCTGGAGTTGTGTTGTCAAACTGAAAATATTAAGGACGCTGATAAACATACCTCAAGGTTGAAGATATAGGAAAGGACATGCTGTTACTGTGATGTGACAGAATGAGAATTGCCACTCTCTTCAGTGGCTCTATAGAAAATCCCAGATTCAGTGGTGGAACAGGAGCAAAATTGGCCTGTAGTGGTGCAATCTGGCCTTTGTGTCTAGTTTTCAAAAATGTTTCATTTAGCCTTTCTCACAAAATTTGATATTGAATGACTGACATAAATTACTCCCCTTCCCTCACAATCTTAACAAGCATTCAAGTCTCTCTGGTTTAAAAAATAAAAGAGAACAAGTGATTGATCTTTATTTTATGATTATTCCCTGTAATAAAATATATCTGTCACTAATAGATCCAGGCATATATCACAAGTTTTACTTAGCCAAAGGCATTATTGAAAGAGAAAAAATTGCTGTTGCAGTTTAGCTTAGGTGCTGTTATGTTTCCTCCAAAGTTATGAACTGAATATTTAAATCAACCAAATTTTTACTGCTTAGTTCACTAATGAGGATTTTTTAACAATTACAAAAAATATTCATGTTCATTCCTCTCAGTGCTCACTCTACTTTACCTTCATGCAAAAGAAAGGTAAAGATAAGCAGTGCCTAAAATGCAAAAGCAGGAGTGAGAAATACAAACTTCTACCCTTGTTTTAGCATTTCCAACAAATGTTGCCCAGCCACTGTGCCAGGGCAAACCATTTTTCTCTCTGATGATAGTGTTGCATGCACCCATTTACCCACAGTTTCCTTTCAGAAGGACTTTGGGGATAGTGGTTTGAGTGGAACATTTTGTGGAACAGGAGCTTAACCTCGGGTGCAGAGACGTTCCCGGAAAGGCGCTAACTCCATCTGCCAGCTGCACTCCCTGTGCCTCTCCATGGGAGCTCTGCCCACAGCCCTCCAGCACCTCCAGCTTTAATGCTGAGACTCAGCATCTCCCTAGCATTCAGTAGGATGACACTGAAAAATTACAGAAGTGACCTTTTGAAGATTTGTATTTATCCATTGTGATTTGTAAGGGAATGGTCCTATTTAGAAACCAGTTTATATAACTATTGTGGGCCTGTGTTTCCTTGGACTCTACTCATCTTTGTAAAAATGTTTTTATTAAGGATACCTAATCATATAAGCATATCAAAAGTTATTTTATGAAGGAATATGTCAGCCAGTTATTTACAGCAGATTGTGACCACAGAACTAAGCAAACAAGACAGCTTATAAGGAGGGTAAAGTACTATGTAAATTTATATCACTCTAGCTATATAAAAATGCAGTTAAAAATTTTGCCTTATTTAGTTACAAAAAGATAAGAATGACCACCTTCTGAACAACACATCAATCATTTGCATTTGGTTATTAAGGAATAGGAAATCTGAGTGTAACATATCAAGGAGCAGCATTGTCATGTGGAAGTTGTAGAGGTCAGGGAAAAGCATCTTCTTCCTGAAGGATTGCCAACAGTTAAGTTTAGTTTTGTCTTTTATAGTTTCTAGAGGTTTACAAGGCAAAATAAATTTCATGAGAAAAAACTGACTCTGAATCTCACTTTCTACTTAGTTTCAGAACCAAAGATGTGTTCAAAAGTTTTCAGAATGATCAGCTTGAAAGACCAATCCAGCACAACATTTTTGGTCAATGAGGTTCAAACTTAAAAAGTACTTACAAACTTTTCTCCCCAGGCTGTCTAAAAGCCTGATTCTATTTACACTTCACTCCTGAATTCTGTTTTTCCCTGATGACTGCCTCAAAACTCCACAATCTAATTCAATTAGACTCAAAACTAAAGCCATAGATCTTTGGTCTGAACTAAATATCCTGTGCTTTGAATCAAAGAAAAGATCACTGTTGTGTTTTCTTATCCCAGACTGAAAACTAACTGTGGAGCACTGCACAGATGTCTCAGAATCACGGATAAGAAAACAGAGGAACAATATTAAGTTGAACCTTGCCTTCAAGACAACTTCATACATATCTGTGTCATTTCTGAAAAATATTCATCTAATCTACTCCATACAAATTTTCACCAGCTAAAGCTTTTGTAGCCATTGCAAACTTTATTATGGTACTTCCCAGTGTTTCAGATTTCTTTTTTTCTCTATGAATCTCTAGCCTAGATCTTCCTTCCTGCAATTTAAGGCCACTGTTTCCTGGCCTGCTCAGCAGGGGCAGGAGAGTAGATTATTAAACTTTGGCAGAAGGCCGCATATTTGAAGACTGTTACTATGTCTGCCCTATATTTTCTTTTTTGTAGGCTTAATAACTCCAGTGTGTTCTCTCCTTCTCCAAAAGTCATAAGTTTCCGATGTTTGATCAATCTTTTCGCTGTCCAAATTGTCCACTTCATTCTTGAATTGTGGTGCACAAAATGAGTACAGTACATCACCTAAGGCATCACCCACACTGGAAACAGTAATTACTGTGTGTGTCTTGCAGCCTGTATGGCTGTTTATACATCCCAGTATGATGCTTTTTCACAGCAGCATGACACAGTTAACTGTAATGTGCGTGTCTTCCACAGAGATTTATTATTTGATAAATTGCTCAGTAACATGTGCATACATACATATATTTGGCACTGAAGTTTCCAGAGGGCCTTTCAGTTTTTCACTAGAAAACATATAGTATATTGCTTATTGACTTAGCAAAAACAAATTAAAATTTTATTAACTCCTGCACAACATTACTATTCTAATTATGCAGGAGATTTGTTGATAGTCTGGTGTATTTTCTTCTAATTAATTACACACATTTTATTTTGTGAATGTAGTTTGGCTCTTCTTGTAGAAGAAAAGCAATTTATGCAGCCTGAACATAGTGTATATACACATAGAATGGAAAATAAAATCAAGAAGTCTTCTAAATTCAGGTCATATAATTTTCTGAAAAATATTACTTTCCTTTTTTTCTCAGGTTTTCCCTAGATTGCACTCAACTTCCATACAATTTATCAAGGACAGAGAAGCAGCCTAAGAACCACATCTTTTCATACAGCAGAAAGAACAAAGCACACTTTCAGGACCCTGTGCAGCTTAGGCTCCACCTGCATCTTCACTGTTGCTCACCAAACAAACATTTTCCTTGTGGACCAAGGGAGAAGTGTTGTCCTCAGATGAGACCCTCAAGATAACCAAAGATTTTCCTGCTTAAACCTCAGTTTACCAAAGAAGTGGGTGTTAAGTGATGTAATCAACTTTGCACCTCACAGGGATCTCTGGGCCTTGGTGCAGTGTCTCTCTCAGATGCAGCACACTCTCCTGCTCACTAAGTATTTAAACACACATTATGTGTTTAAGAATATACACGTTCTTTTAGAAACAGAAGGAGAATTGCTGGAATCATCAGCAGATATTATTTCTCTTCCAAACTGTGCAAATGACCAGATTGAGGGGAAGGATGAATTTCATGGTACCCTTTACTTTTGCCCAGGATGGATGGCACTTCAGCTTCAGTGTACTTCAAGTTTCTGGAGCACAGGTAAGAAAGATACCCAAGACTGAAGTATATAGAAGAAATATACTGGTTTACACATTGAGTTTGTTCTCTCTATTTCCAAAAATGGAAAACAATTAGGCTCTTAATTTACATCTCAATTATTTATCTACATATTTCTTTAGATTCTACGTGTATTAATCCATCTTTGTTTTAGGCCTCTTGCCCTCCCAGCTGCAAAAAGTCAAAAAGAGCAGGGAAAAGGTAGTGAGTTTGTCTGCCAAAGCTGTTCCTCCTGGAAAGAAAAGTTCTGTTCTTCAGAGATCATTGAAGCAATGCAGTACTTCATCCCTGACTGCTAACTGGTTCAAGGGTACAGTGGTTACTTTTTTTCTCATTTTCTCTTGGCAACACTCTATGCTTTGCCAAAAATGTGCAGGTACTCAGTGCTTCACTGCTTTTTGTAGAAAAAAAGCCAGTAAGATATGTAAATATTTTTAGAAGAATGTAGTCATTAAAAAGATGTATTTTCCAGTTTGAATAATCATGGGATGGGGACATAGGGATAATCACATAGTGGTGTTCACACAAGTTCTCACAAGTAGTTACTGCTACATGGACAGGTCTGCTCACCATTTTCTGTTCAGCCAGTATTGAACTCCTGACTAAAGATATGGCTGAAGGTAAAGATAACTACCATAGTCTTTAAAGGCTTTTTTTGAAAAACTGTTCAATGGTAAATTGCTACAGGATTTCCAGGGCTCCCACCTGAGTGTTGAGGGATGAAGATGAGCTCATTTAGAAACAGGCTGGACAGCCTTACTTGACGGGGAGTTAGAGGACTCCTGTTCTACAAAGAAAGTGTTTTTCATCTCCAGGAAAAACAGAAAGCTTCTTTCCAAGGGCTTTCCTGGGAAAGGTTACTCAGTGGTGCTAGTCTACACAGCAGTTCAACATCCCATTTATTTTTGTTGGTATTGATGTGGTACTTAGGGCATTGTATCAAGAGCTCTGTTCTACATTCAGTACTGCAGAATCATTTGCCCCAAGATGTCATCTCTTTCTTGTTTTTTGTTTTCCTTTATTTCATTGCTACATTCAAGTTTACAATAATGATAGAGGTTAAACAGGTGACCAAATAAGAGCAAAACATTTGTTTGCTACTATTGCATGCTGAAGGTGTAGTATAAATAATAAATCAATTAAGAATCACAAGCAGTCAAGAATCAGAACATGTCCCAGGGCAATGATATTTAAGATATTTTTCAGCAAAATACTTGAACACACATACTTTATAAAATTCTAATTTAATCTGTTAGTTCAAGGCAAGAGGAGTACTAGAAAAAGTGACTGGCCATATGCAGAGCCAGCCATCAGGAGATAGGGAAGTACAGATGTTTTATGGTGTGAGGGATAAATCTGGCAGCTTCAGGGAGACTTGTGGGAGCTGTGCAAGGATGCTGCTGTCCCTGAGGCTGCGTCTGCAGGCACAGGTGAGAAGGACAAGGTGTGCAGCCCTCAGTGCTGGGTCCCCTGGCTCCTGCTGCATCTGCATCCCCTCTGTGGCCACGGGGCTGTGGGAATGCACAGGATGAAGGAGGCAGCACCCACACTGTCCTCCTGCCAGAGCCACAGAAGGTGTTCCAGTTTCAATCTCAACATCACTGTCAGCATACTTTTTTTCTCCTCACAATTAACACATCTCCAAATTCCACCTTAATAAAATTAGTAACTTAATTAATTTTCATCAAGCCACTGGACACTTATCCCTGTTAGCATAAATAAAGATTAATCAGCCATGAAAAGATACTTTCAAACCACATGGCTTGTAAATGCAATAAATTTTTAATGTGAAGATGAAAGAACTGTACATATTGCTGACAATTCACTCTCTGGACTTTCTTCAATCCCCGCTTTAGTAATGATCTAAAACTCACTTTAAATCTATGCCTGGAAGTCTAGGCAGCTGATGTTCTTGAAAACTTTTATTGCTATCTTTCTGAATAAAAGTAATTAATTTCTATTTCCCTCAAAACTAACAACTACCATAGTTCTCTGCATCATTCTTCATCAAAATCCAATTTCACTCTGCTTTACAGAGGTCTGAATTTTTTTTATTGATTGGTAAATGAAATGAAAATTACTTCATTTCATAGCACAGTATGGAAAATATCAGTGGGAATGATGTGCAGAATTTTATCAGTCATAGTTATTTACTTTTGTGTCTTCTATTATTTCATATTTGTGTGGAGATTTGTCATTTTGTTTTACTCTTCTTGTAAGATTTCAGAGAGCAAACTGTATATCAGGGTAATAAACCCACACCCCACTGAGAATATTCAGTGATGGTAAGAAACTGGAAATATTTTAAGCAGAAAAAGAATTGGAAATTTATTAAGGGATCTGAATAGTATTGCTTACATCACAGATGGGTGACCTGTGGATGATCAGTACAATATAAATAACAGCAGAAGAAAATATGCCTTCTGCATTTGTAATAAGAAACCCATTCTCATATGAAACCCCATTTTTCTTCAAAGCTCAGAAAGCTCCAAATCACCATTTTTAATCAAGGTCATTGATGGTATTTTTGTATTCAAAGTAAAGATATATTTTGGGTTTTTCTCACACAGAGTGATAGTCAAGTGTCTTTTATTTAGGCATATTTTGTTCATTTAAAATAACAGTTTTGCTTATAAGTTTCTTATTTCAATTTATATGGCTAATAGCTTACTATCTTAGCAATTAGGAAGAAGAAAATTCATTGCTACCAATGACAGTGTCCAGTCATTGCAACAGAATTGGTGCTAAGGCTTACATTTCTGGCTTTTTATGTAGTTGGTGAGCAGCTCCTCACATGAAGATTTAATGTTGTTAGTATTCATCCAGGCACTGCAGGTATAACTCAGCCCTTCTAACTCTAGCTGTGTAAGCAGTAAACAGCTAATATTATGTTTGAAATTTTCTTTTTAGTCAATGCAGGCTGACAGGTGTGTTCAAACAGATCTTTCCATTTTAATTACTTATTTAATATGAATAGGGTCAAACCTATGGAAGCAACTTTTTGCAGTGATTAGGCATAGATAAAGATAGTTCAGAAGAATCCTGTGTGTCTCTGTTGTCCCGTTAGAAGGTCCACTGTATCAGATCTGGCATTAAAATCTTGTTAATCCATTCCTTTGAACCCAAATAATTACAAACAATCAACTAAAATTTTAATAACCTGATAAGTTCATGATAATGAGAAGATCTAGACCACAAACAGGAGCCAGTTTTCCACTTAGGGGAAAAAACTATGAATTCAAAGAGGAAATGTCAGAAACATTATTAGTAGAAATATTTCATACAAGACATGGGATAAAATAGAAAGCTTCAGCTGTAATGGGATTTATCTTGCAGTATCTGGATTAATTAAAAGTGATTTGAGATTGTGCAAGATAGATGGGCTTCACTAACAATAGCAGTTGTGGTAGCTCTGGATGTGATTTTTGGCTGCATAAGAAATTTTTTTTTTTTTTTAATATTTAGTTCTATTCCTGAAAAGTGGATTGGAAATTATTTATATTACAGTATTAGATTCAGAGTTAATGAACCTGAAGAGGTATAACCTGGTTTTCAGAATTTCTTCAAACAGACATGAGTAATTTGTCTTACGAAATATTCAAGCATTCAAATGACAAGTGTTTGAAGGTAATTGTTAAATTTAAATTGTTTCATTTCATTTAGGAATAAATACTGGGTCTCAGCCTTTTGGATAAATACAGAAGAGAATATGTATCTACTGCTACTCATTTGGTTATTCCCATACTTTTTAATCTGTCAAACTAGCTACACTACTTGGACAAGGTTGAAATCTACTGAATCATTGTTTTATCTACATTTTCTGCAATGACTTTGATTCCTATAGGTGAGCACCTTCAAAAAGAAGGAAAATTTTGCAAGCACAAAGCATGAGGCAGCTCAAGCCTGTGATCTTTCAAATTCCATTTGGCCTTATATGTCTTGTTGGCAATGTGGGCCTTATGTTGCTTCTTTCATTCTGCAGCTTCACTCTGGATAATCTATTATTTTTGTCTTCTGGAGAAAAATCCTTTCTTGTTATTTTTGTGTCAGGTGGAGGATTGAGAATTTATAAGAAGGTGAAGGATATCCAGGGAAAATTCATGTGACTATAAAAAAAAAAAAAACCTGACAAAATCTTTCCTAAATGAAACACAGAAGTTTTGTTTTGTGTTGAAAAGATAACATTTCTGTTTGATAGCTGGTCTTCCAATGGGATATGAATGGATTGCACCAGTGTATTTTCCAGCAGGAAGTTATGTTTTATCATAAAATGCACCATCACATTCCTTTGATGTCTCTATGGTCTGTCTCCTGAATATACTGTCATGGGCAGCATGCAGTGCTATAAAAGCTGAACTTAACTTCAGTCATTAATCAGTCTCTCCAAAAGAAATTAGGATTCTGGGACAGATAGAAAAAATTTATAATATCACAATCTATTATAATGTATTAAGTAAAAATATAAAGCTTTTATTTCCCTTTCTTTTACTTTGACGTTTTTCAAAATTACCAGATTGTCTTAAAGAAACTTAATTTCTCATGAATATTTTTAAAAGCAAACTATGGAAATGCAAACCCATGCTGTAGTCTTCTTAACCTTTCAGTTTGAGCAGACTAAAAAATCAGTCCCACCTCTCTTGATTTGACATGAACTAGCTAATCTGTTGGTAGGTACAAGACTGACAAAAACTCGTTCACAGCTCAGAGTTATGCTGAGTTTTATATTAATCGCTGGACATCTCACTCTTGCATTAAAGCTATAACAAGTAAGTTGGCATAAAGAAAATTAGTATATTATGGTACAGCATACCAGTGGGCACTGTGAGTAGCTGCAAGGGAGAGCCAGGTCTGTCAGACAGGTGCACAGCTTTAGAGGAATTACCTGTCAAGCATCCTCTGGGACGTAAAAAGAGGGAAGTAGAGCAATGGACTTTGCCCAAGAGACAGGGAAATACATTCCCCAAACACTGTGTATGGCCTCCAAACTTCGGCACAAAATCAAGTCTGAAAAGGAATCCCAATTTGCGATAGATCACTGCAAGAAACTTTCCACAAATGTTCACCTGCAGAAACACCATCCAGTACTACCAGAATATTTCCAGAATATTTGCTGTTTCTCTATTTGCAGAGTTTTCTCCAAGATAAGCTACTTTGGATGTTGTCTGCTATTTCACTGGGGTTGGGTTTCCTGCTTCTTACTGCAACACTTTTCGTACATCACTTATTTTCTGTATTGCATGCTAAGTGTTTTAATATTATGGTGATATATGCTAGGCAATAAGATGGTGGGGGAAGGGGAGTAGCACATCCTTCCTTTTCATATTTATTACTGGTGCTTCATCCAGAACATATTTAATGAGGCTTCAGATAAAAAGTGAGTGTCATCCCTTCAAACATAATTGGCAAGCAAAGAAATATAAATAAATAGGTTACACAGTACTGGTTGTTAAAGCACATATAACGGCTTGTGTTTTTAATAAACCAATAAATGTGTGCATAAATTATGTTCTTTACAGTATGATATTCTGATCACTCAAGCATAATAAAAGAAACTGCTCATGCACTCATTATTCCAATGTGGAGGAAAAATCTGTATGCCTTGACTATTTACAGTACCATCCTTAACTTTTGTTATCACAAAAAAATACATATTGCATGTATTATCACATACAGAAGTGTACACACTGTAATATATCTTTAGTGTTTTATTTTAGGGAAAGACAGAAGGATAAACAAGTTGAGAATTTTTCATCTTTTAATAAGAATTGTTTTAATATGTATAAGTTTAAAGTTGAGAGCATATGGCATTTAAGAGGCACTACCACAAGTCTTGTTTTGGGATTCTCTTTATGGTTGCTTAGTATATCCAGCGTTTACAAAACCATCGTCTATGCACTAGGTCACTGGATGCATTTGGAAATATTTTACAGAATCAAAGAATATGCTGCACTGGAAGGCACACACAATGATCATCAAGTTCAGCTCCTGGCCCTGCACAGGACACCCCAAGAATCCCACCCTGTGCCTGAGAGCAGTGTCCAAACCCTTCCTGAACTCTGTCAGGCTTGGTGCTGTGACCACTTCCTTGGGGAGCTGTTCCAGTGCCCAAACACCTCTGGGTGAAGAGCCTTTTTCTAATATCCAACCTAAACCTCCCCTGACACAGCTTCAGGCCATTCCCTTGGACCTGTCACTGTCATCACAGAGCAAAGATCAGTGCCTGCCCCTCAGGAGAAAATTGCAGACTGCAGTGAGGTCTCCCCTCAGTCTGCTCTTTTCCAGGCTGAGCAGACCGAGTGACCTCAGCTGCTCCTCACACGGCTTCCCCTCCAGGCCTTCACCATCCTCATGGCCTCCTTTGGACAATCTACAGTAGTTTACAAGTGTAAAATACATTTCATCATTTAGTCTGAGAGCTTTCCGTAGTAAACTTTGTCTGGTAGGTAAATTTTTAAGAGCTCAGATGATTTTCCAATTACTGTAGCTTAGTCCTCCCATGGCCAGAGAGTGCAACATATAGACAACATAAATTACAAAAGTTTAGTACTTATAATGAAAGAGTTCAGGATGAATTATACATGTGGTGAAGCACCAATACTAATTCTTCTCCTGATTTTCTAAAAAAATTATCTGACTAGGTAACAATTGCCTGGTCAAATACTTTGAAAAAAATCAGCCAAGAGTTATTAATCAGAGCTTTCAGTGAAGTGCATTGCATTATAACACCATGAAGCTGTCACCATACCCCGGTGAGTAACACTAAGCACTGCTCAGACATGACTTGCTCCAGTGGAATCCTTCCATTTCCAGCAGTAAAGAAAATGGAGCACATGTGCATAGCTCGAACCAGCTGGCAGCTCTGTAAGTTAGATAGGCACGAGCGATGTATAAGATTGGACACTCCTCCAGATGCTGCCACAATTAAAAACAAAATAGTTTTCCTTATACTGGACACCCACATAATTTCAGGCTGTCAAGAGATTGGCATATTTTGACAGTTAAACAAAAATAGATGCTTTCAGGGAAAAAATATAAAAGCTGTAAATTTTCTTGACAAGAAACTTTTTTTCACTAAACGCGTTAGATTAAAAAAAAATTAAAAACCCAACAAACAAACCCACAAGCACTAAGAGAAAGAAAAACTAATAAAACCTGGATTCTAGATGTGTTGTGAGAACTTTAATAGAAATTATTAAACTTACCCAGAAACTAACAGTGATGAGGAGTTCTTTTCCCTAGATACACAGACATGTGAAGGCATTCAAATACCCACCATCTGCTTTAGCTTGTGCTTTGTTTAGTATGCAGAGCAGTGACAGGGAAAACTCATAAGACTCCCAGATTTTATTTCCTTTTTCATTATGGTACAATTTGTCTGACTAAAAGTAGTAGCCAAAAATTAGGTGACACACCATGTCCAGACTAGATGTCTGCTTTTCATCAGCATTCAGCTGCTCAAGGGCAAGCATCTTTCTCCCCTGCTTACACAGAGGGAAGCACTCAAAGATTTCAGATGGAGAAATTACATTCCTGCAAATCTTTTCAGGTCATTGCACCAGGGAGAAAGAAAGTTATTTCCAGAGCAGATAGGCAACATCATCTTTCAATCTCCTACTTGTATATCCCTACACATGTAGGCTAACCCCTTCATTACAGCTCTCACCATGTGCTTCTTCAGAAAGACCTTCAAGGTTCACACTCATACATCACCAAGACTTTTGCAAAACACGAGGCAGCAGGAGTACCCTGCACAGAAATAGGAGGCTCTGTGTGAGACATGATGCCCTCTTTACCACTTCTCCCAGGAAAGTAAGACTTGATCTTCCACTAAACCCAGAAGAGACAGTCCTTAAGCAGTCATAGAGCAGATGTGCCAGCAAGCAGGATGACACCAACCAGACTGACTTGTCCATAGCTGAAGGGAGGCTGTCAAGAGGATGGAGCCAGACTCTTTTTGGTACTGCTGAGCAATAGGACAAGAGGCAATGGGCAGAAACTGATGCACACAAGCTCCACCTGAATAGGACGAACTTCTTTACTGTGCAGATGAACGAGCACTGGAGCAGATTGCCCAGAGAGGCTGTGGAGTCTCCCTCACTGGAGATATGCTGGATCTGTCTGGATGCAGTCCTGTGCAATGTGACCTGGAAAGACTCTGCTTGCACAGGGAGGTGTGACCAGATGACCTCACCTTTGGCCCCTTTCCAACCTTGACCGTTCTGTCACTCTGTGATCTCCAAATACCTCCCTAGCATCACAAAAGGACAGCTTTGGCAGGCACATCTCCTGTGAAACCTCCTTTAAAAGTGCGTGTCCTGTGAAATTTCTGTCAGATGTCATCTCTATTTCAGTTTTTCTAATACCAGAAGCTGAATGAAAAAAAAATTTCCTTTTAAAATCAAAGACTGTCTTAGTAGTTTGAATTTTAAAAGTGTATATTTACTGATATGATAGCAAAGCCAAGGCTAAATATTCAGCAGACAGCTGAAGACACTACTGTAGATCATAAGCCAAACTGCAAGACATTGTTATTATATGCTGTAAATAAACAGGATTTAGTGGTGGGACATTGACATCTGTTAAAGATGAAATAATTCTGTCCTTTTAGTTCACATTTATGTGAACATTACGTAAATGTTCATCAGTTTCTAAAACCAACAAACCAAGTAAACACTTGGCAATGCTAGGCTAACAAGTTCTGGTAGATGAAACAAACACTAAGATTGCCATTATTTTCTTTCAGTGTATATTTGATTTCAAATAAAATACCATTTTATCAAAACAAACAAGCAAACAAATCAGATACATGCTGATTGACAATTTTTAGCCTATTTCTAATCAGCATTCTAAGCTTTTTAGAAAAAGAATCTCCCCTTAATTGTTGAATAATTCAACTCCTAGATAAAACTATTAATCATATTCTGACTCAGCATCTCCATTTTATGAACTTGAAAAAGCTCTGTGATAGCCTCAAAGTCATTAAACTTGATTATTTCTTCATGAGTTGATTCCCTACAACTCAGAAGTGTCAGTCATTCTAGAGACTCATTTAATATGAATCCCATACATTCAGTGTCATCTTTTAATGTTTACAACATCTGCTGTTAAAAAAAAAAAAAGGAAAAATTAATTTTGATTTGCATTCTTTTATGATGAGGCATTCCAGACACATATTGTCACTATTCTGGATTTTGGAAGTATTCTTTTATCAACATTTCTTTGTGTTAAGATTATTTGATTTTTTTTCTCAAATTTTACTTTTTTTTTTTTTTTAAATAGAGTTCTCTGTGTCATTTGAAGCATTGTAACTGAGGCAATTTAGGTGAAAAACAAAAGCAATATAATCAAAAAAGCTAAAAACTAAATATAAGAAACAAATGGAGAAAAATGAGTAAGATTCCAAGCTTGCAAGATAAGCACTGCTTATAGCTCTCACAGAGTGATTCCTGGCACCAAAATAAAACCTAGATGCAATATGGGGAGGTTTTTGTTTGTGTTTTAAAGGGAACTTCCCTCGAGCAATGAAGGCTAAGAAAAAGTTTGAAAGCATTCATTTGAAGTTTTACCGTAGTTAAATGATAATCCCACAGTACATTTTAGCTTCTTGCTGAGTTTGCAATTCTGAGAGCTCAATGAATGTAATGTTCCTGCTGAAATCCTTCCTATTAAACCAATTGCCTGTCCCCCACAATCTAAAGGGGGATTTCCTAAAGACCCATCCCAAAATATACAGCTTGCTGCAGTGTCATGCCTTACTCTTAATCCATGGACTAACTACACCCCGATGCTTCTCCAGTAAGGAAAAAAAATCTTTAAGCTATAATTAGATTGCTGAGCAAATGGGAATCGTGACAGGCACATAAAGCCATATAAGGTGAGCCCATTGTTCGAGAACAGAGTTTGAATAATTGGTTTCCAAGATCTCTTGGAAGTTTTACAACCCAAGTTCTATGTCATTTGTCACGTAGTTTGGCTTTCCCATAATGCGTACAAAGGTTTTCTATTGTTACTTGGTTATCATGATTTGTCCATTCAGTTATGAAGCATTCAGTGTCATTTATGTCTTTTCAAGTTCATTCTGCATGTCTGTAAATTATAACTCTTTATTAGTGTTGGCAATGAGCTGGAATTTCACTACTGCTTCAAAAATTATATGTCTGCACTTCCAACCTCTTCATATCAGTGCCAAATTTGGAAAATGAATTCTTCTTCTTTACGCCAGCTGTGTTAGGAGACAATTTAACAAGTGGAAGTGTGGGGAGAAGATAACGGAAAACAGGGAAATGGAGAACTGGGATTGAAATTAATTTGTCAGTCTTAGAAGGGTGCACTTTAATAATGTCTACTGCATGCCAAGAATCATTAGAGGTAATCCCAATTAAAGGTCTTAAACTGAGACAGAAAGCAGAAGTATCCACAACTGTTTATTGCCTAAGACTAAGAGGAAACTGAAATTCAGGGCCATATTTTCTACTAGATTGAGCAGAATGGGTGGAATGTCAAGTGGCACCCATGAAAAATTACCTCTCTAATGAAAAGATGATAGAAAGCTGTCTTGAAGGAGTCAGAAAGACCTGTTTAAATACTTACAGCTAGATCTGCACACATTACAGCAAGTCAGAGAGTGCTCTTTCTAGGTCAGGACTAGCAGAACTCAAGGATCCTTCCTCCTGACAAATAATAAAATACACCCTCCCATATTTATCTTTACTTATTTTTCCATTTCACTTAATTTTTCTATATGGGATCAATCAAATCCCCATAACCTCTCGAGAACTCTTTTTCAGTGCTCAGCTTTAGTGTTGGAAGCCAGAAAGGTGGATGATGAGAGGAGCATCTTTGTAAGGACAATGTGCTTTGCATGTGATTTTGTGGTTCGTATTCAGGCAATGCAAGAAGCCAGTTAAACTGGAGAAATTCTCAATTTGTATCAGATAATATTAAATCCCTACTGATCTGAAGTTATGCTGCCTTGTTTCTGAACAGTACAAAACCTTAGCTGTAGCTCATACCTGTCACCCTGTTTGATTTTCACTGGCAAGGACATCCTTTGTTATTCTGAGAGCACTGGAAGGAGTGCTGCATAAGTTGATCAGACATCAGGCAGAATCAAAACTGAAATATAAATTCTAGCTTTTATGTCTATTTTTCCCTCCCTTTTTTTTCACTTCTCCGTGCCCCTACCTCCCACATGTTTAGACACTTAAAGATAATTTATGCTTAATATGTTTAAGATATGCTTAGTAAACAAGCTTCTAGGGTGCAGGAATAAATTTTCTTCATGAGTAGACTTAGATTTTTTACCTCCTATTTATACATCTTCAGACTGTTCACTATGGAAATTTTCCAACCACACTAAAGTGATCTATGACAGTATGTTGTATACTCCCATTATTTATTAATCCAAGACCATGGCCAGTAAAAAATTTATCAGTTAGATAGAAATATTTACTGTTACTCCTGGTTATAGTAATTAGATAATCCCATTCCTCATCACTTGCCTGGACTTTTCAAAATTAACTCTGAACAAGCACATGACTGTTTCAGTTAATTTTACCTGAGGAAGGTTTGCAGAATAAGTATAGGTGGATCACAGGGTAATCCTTTCAGATTGTCAACCTTCATTCCTTTGTGAATTAAAATATTTTTTTTAGACTATCTTAAATATTTTAATATTGGCTTGACTGACTCATACTTTCTTCAGTATCTATATTTATCAATTTTAATGAAAGGGTTATGTTTTTGAAGTTTGAACACTGAAGGCTAGCCTAATATATGGTTCTGGAAAGTTCATTTTTAAGATTCATAACTGAAAATAGAACTCATTTAGAAGAAAATTTTAGCTGAGCACCTTGTAGGGCCTAAATGTTTCTGAGGTCGGGCTGGTTTTTTGGGGTTTTTTAAGTATTACTCTTTGATGTACTTTCCTTCTGAGCATTTTAAGTATCCTTGTGTACCCAAATGTGTGAGTACATGTTATTGCCTTTCATTTACAGCAGATAACCTGCAGAATTGTAACAGAAATTGGAACAGCAGTAAGAGGCCAAATCTCCTCACAAATTAAACACTGGGAAATGTGAGGGGAAAAAAGTAAAGACAATTGCCAAAAAAATTAAGACTTGAATAAGAATCCTGGGGATAGTCCATTCCAAAAACTCAGAGGAGATTCTTGGGTTATAAAATTTGGGAAAATGGTTTTGTAATTATTTTATCCCACTGCAGAGGTCCAGTAAGGTAAAGGAGGATAAGCAGTCATAGGTAGATCCAAACCTTAGGAAAGAGGTGGAATCAAGTTTTAATATTAATGCATTTTATATGCTTAATAGACTTTATAGGTGGTGAAAATCATCAGCTTTTTAGACATAGATTTTGCTCAATGAATTTGAAGGGAGGAGTTAATGCATGACATGACAGGATCAGCTTGGGAGCATGATAATCAACATAATTTTTTTAAAGGGTTTAAGCCGATTTAATAATCCAAACAGCCCTGAAAGTTACAAAACCTTCACAAAATGTAATACATCTTCCAGCAAAATTCATCCTCATTAGTCTCTGCCACTGAGTGCGCCCTTCCCCTCTTCTCCAAGTCATAAAAGAATTTAACCAGAGCATTTTACAGAAGAACCAAAAATGCAGGTTTCCTTGGTTCATATCAGACCAATTCTGAAGCCTATTTCTTGGTCAGTGCTATAATAAGAGACCACATGACACCGTAAGTTCATTTATAAGCTCTTCTTGTAATTACTCTAGTCATACTGTATTACATATTCCCCTTGTAAGCATGTGCCACAAAAACCACCCTAATGAAACCAAATAGAACATGATATATTATTCAGAGAGGGGAAAAAAAATCCTCTAGCCCATAGACACTTCTCTTTGGTCTTTGCAGTCCTTGGCAAAATAAAATTGGATGCTTCTGATGAGTTAACAAGACGGAAGTAACACTGTTAATGACCACTGATGAATGAAATGAGACACTGATTGTGATTACATGTTCATTCAGCTGGTGTATAAGTTAGGTTGTGCTTTCTTGCCTTAACAGAAGGAGGAAAAACAGTCTTGTCTACAGCTGCTATTTCACTGGGTGTGCTAGAAGTTTTGTACATGTTTTCCATTTCAATGGCTTGAATACTGAGGTTCTTGCACCATTTTAGATCTTCCTTTTGCTTATACATATCTACTCACCTGTCTGCCTCTCTTTTTTCCTTTTCATGAAGTACTTAATTTTCTATAGCTGCAGTGTTTGCTGTTCCTTGTCACTCACCTATAGCCGTGACCATTTTAATAGGTCTCCATTTCTCTGGTGTCTCCATCATTTTTAACAGGCTTCACTGCTTTCTCTCTCAGCTAAGAAACAAGCCTTGGGACATGGCGTGTTTGCCATGTTAAAGGAAGGAGTATAGGTTTTCCTATGGCTTTTGTTTTCCCAAAGGTTTATAAATTCTGGCTAAAGGTAGATAAAGCTGTACAGCTCACAGCTGCAATCTCATCCTTCTCCTTTACTTCCCTTTCTTTTAGATATTTGTCAGAACTATTATGCTAACTGTTATTAGTAAACACAATGATCTTGTACACTTTGTATTTACTAAAGCTTTCTTAATTCCACTTAGGCTTAATTATAGCAATGTGGCACAAAAATCTACTTCTTTTCACTATATATCAGCTTTTGAAATGTCCCTTCTGTTCAAGCTTCATAAACACTGCATCTTGACAGAAATCACTTTGGAGCATATGGAACTCACGTTACTAAAAAAGTCTGAGAAAGTGAAGGCAGTTCCCTGGGGTTAAAAAACAAGGTTACATCTTGACAATAAGGCTTTTTCCCCCACAGTGTTTACGCTCCATAAAAATATGTGAGATCTCATCCAATTCCTCTATCCTAGCACTAATCACTTAACTTGTTTCCTTTTGTAGTTTAGGTTTTGTTTTTTTCTGTTATCAGTTTCAGTGAATATGATATCAGAATGTTTATCATAACCTCATTGAGGGGGAGAATCAGAAAGTCCCTAAAATTGCCTTCTGGAAATCAGAAATCTGTAGAAGGAAAAAGAGGACTTTCAGCATGTTCTGAGACTGTAAAATTTTCCTTCTATACATGCCTGATAATTCTATTTGCCATTACTGGAAACCTACTGGCTTTGCAGATTACAGCTCCTTTGATGATCTTTTGGTCTGACCCAGTCTCCTAAGTTTTCCATCCTCAAAGCTATCAAAGATCAATCTAACAGGATCCAGTGCAGGCTACAAAGGCAGTTTGGATAAAAATGTTTTCAGATGTTAACTGTATTCCTATAGTAGGTGGTGACACAAATTGACAATAATCACCATTGCAAACTTCTTTGGTCTTTTGAGGTGTGTGCTTGTTATGATAATCTTGTCACCAAAAAAGAATGAATTTTCAACTCAAATGAATATTTCTGAAGATTTTCATCTGGAAACAGGCAAACAGATATAAAGTTTATCACTAGCCATGTGGAAAAAGCCTATTTACGTTCCATTCTTGTTTGTTATTTGATAAAGGAGCCACTCAGCATTTGAGGGTCTTAAAATTTATCACCTCCATAAAACTTTTCTATCAATTTTACAGTTCTTACAGAAGCCTGTAAATCTTAATTTCTTCTACAACAGATGAGTCCTTATGGTGTTTCTGAGTTCAATCTTTCCTCTTTTCAAAATTTAAGCCATTTCAGAAGTTTGTTACTGCATGGAAGCCAAGCATAAGGCTGAGAAAAACAGAACACATGTATAATATCTGATCTTCATGCTTCATCTTCTACGTACTTTAACTTACCTTCCCTCTGTTTTCTTCTGTTCATTGTGTTTTGAGGATAGGGATAAGCAAAATAACATCCATACACTTGCATTTGTTCCCTCTTACTGACGTTATCACAATATCTTCATGAATTTCTATTCTGCACAACAGGAGGAGAAAGACAGGATTCTGTGTTCTCCAGCAAAAGTTAATGAGACTCATTAGTTAATTCCACTTTGGTTTAGTTATGGGGATAAATGCCAAATGACTTCCTCATCTTCAATAACTTTATAGTATCGTATATTCTCAGAATTAACATTTTTGCAATTTGTAAACATCTTAAATGCAAAAGCAAAAATAATTTCCAATACATTGTAGGAAGCATTGACCTTTTAATACCCTCTTTTCATAAAGCTAATTTACAGAAGGAATTTTTGATTGGCTAACACAATGCTCTGTGAAAGATATTAAAGTTCCAGTGACGAGCCTAATATGAACACCATAATACAAGGTATGTGGCAAGGGAACAACGAAATTGTCCCTGAAAGTGAAACTTAACTTTCTCAGGAGAAGTATACAATTTTATTACTAGTGATGTCCAAATAGCCCATTTACTTAGATTGCTTTCTCTGTTTACACAATAGTTAATCCCTTCTTGGTGAGTAGGGCTGTTATATGCTCGCCAGCACAATTAGTGTCCATACAGCAGATTATTTCTTTTTGAACCTGCTAATAGATATGCCTCTGTGAATTGGAGTATTTTGAGAAAAGACATTTTGAGGTTCGTAGTGTAGCCTTCCATTGTCTTCTTGAATGCTTCCATTACTTGAACAAAACTGCTTATTCCATGAATATAGAATTAAGTCTCTTCATAAAAATTCTCTGTAATTACATGTTTATGAATATACTTTTCAGTTTGGAAAATGTTAAAGGGAAAAAAAAGTTTGTAGGTTTCCAGGCATCACACAACAAATCAATAAATTCTATGCTAATTTAAATTCTTTTGCTTCTAGGAATAAAGAAATGTTTGTAAGAGCATTAAAGAACACTCTAATGTTTTAAGAAAGATTAAGGAACTCTGACATAAAATGCAACCTGCCTTTCAATAGAGAAATAAACATTATAAAACTCTCTAGCCTTTTCTCCTTTATTGAAAATTAATATGAAAATTATATTCTTCTGGGAAAAAAAAATACAGCAGAGCAATTAACAGAGAGCTTTTGATTCTGAGCATAGAATGTATTTAGTGTGATCCAATCTCATTCATTGTGTTCACAGAACCACGGAATTGAGAAGGCTGGAAAGTGGCTCAGTGAGTGCTTCCACCAGCTCCCTCCGTATCCTTGGGCAGATCCCATCCAGCCCATAGACCTGTGAGTGTCTAAGTCATGGAGCAGGTCTCTAACCCTTTCCTCCTCTTCCAGATGAATTTGTATAAGCGTTCTTGTTGTTGTTGACAGCAGTTGTTGACAGCAGTAGCCA
Source organism: Dicaeum eximium (assembly GCA_013396995.1). Lineage (NCBI taxonomy): Eukaryota > Metazoa > Chordata > Aves > Passeriformes > Dicaeidae > Dicaeum > Dicaeum eximium. Next base: position 510,915 of record VWZP01007832.1, on the reverse strand, counting down.
GATTGAGCCCTAGTTAAGGGTTTTGACCTTTCTCATTTTCTCCCTGTATAATCTCATTACACTCTTTTGGTCCTTCCAAATTGTTAGTCCCTTCTTCCAAAGATTGTGCACCCTGTTTTTTCACTCTGAGTTTGAGACAAAGCTTTCTGCTCAGCCAAGCCTATCTTCCTCCCTGATGGCACATCTATGGGCACAAGGGGACAGACTGATCCTGTACCTTGAAGATTTCCTTTTTAAAGGATTTCCAGCCTTCCCAGACTCCTCTGGCCATCAGGACTACCTCGTGAGACTGTTTTGAAATAATTAATTATCTACTGGTAATTTCTCTTATTTGATTAATTTAACTTTATTATGAAAAGCTATTTCTGACAGACAAAAGTAAAGCCTGGCATTCACTAACTTAATTTAGTTTTGAAACAGAAAAATCCTTAATAAATTATTGGATCACTGTTTGAAAATTGTAGAATAGCAAAGTTAAGAAAGGGATTCTAAAACTTAGTCTTTTCATCTGTATCCTTTTTCAGCAATTTTTTTTCTTCAGATTAGTTTTGCATCCTGTCACGGACATCCCAGCAACACATCACCTCTAGTTTTATTTACTTCCTGAAAGTGACTGAATTTCCTTTTAGCTTTTGCTAAAGAATGAAGTTTTTATCACTGAAGACAGAGATTAATTTGCTGATCTTGAATATTGTGCTGTTTAGAAAACCTACATTATGAATATTAAACATGAGGTAATATTCTCTTACAGGATGAGAAAAAGGTGCTAGCATTTGCCTTCCTTTCTGTTGCAAACACAGGGGAGGAGAAAAAAGGTGTGATTTTACTTATATGTTACTTAGCTGTTTACAGTTTCATACTTCATTTCACTTTTTGTCCAAAGGAAGAAACCAAAGTGATATAGTAAAAAGCAGCTTCATTCTAGCAAGAGGTTCCAAATATTTCCATTCAGACAATGAATGCATTTGGGACATTCTTGGCCTTTCTTCACAAAGTAATTAAGATCTGTAACAGATCACTAAGAATATTTATTTTAGTAGTTACTTACTAAAGAAATGTGTAATTTCTGCTTCTCTTCTTTGTATGTCTGAGCAGAAAATAAAGGAATCTGTATCATTTTTCTGTTTAAAATAGTTATTAAACAGTACTCATTAGGATATTACAGAGTAACAAGAGAAATTATTTGGTTCTTATCAAAGGCATTTTATCCCTTAAAAAACATCCTTGCAGAAGCCATCACTCATTTTCTTAGGAAAGACTGATGTCATTAAAAGAAATTCTATACTAAACTACTTGTTTGTACCTTTTTATGAGATGCTTTTTGTTAATTCTCTTTGAAGCTAAGAGAACATAGTGTTAATTTGTAAGATGTGAGATAAATTATTCAAAAATTCAAATACACAAAAAAACAACATTCTGCACATGGATTAAGTCTCTTTATATTGATATTGTCACTTAACCCCAATCATTCACCATTGTATGATGCAAAAAAAAGTGAAGGAAAAGTGTGTTTTCTTTATTAATGAACATGCTTAAGGTAAGAAAGCTGATGCTATTAAAGTTCAAGTCATTCTGTAGAATAATAGCCACTGAAGAGAAAAAAATACTTATTTTTTTGTTTGTGATGTATTATTCTGCAGGCAAGCTAGTTTAATCTATTACCAAAAATATCGGAAAATTATTGTGATAGCTCAGTCGAGGAATCAGCATAGAATCACAGAAGATGCTGAATTGGAAGAGAATTGTTAAGTTCAACTCCTGGCCCTACAAAGGACACCCCAAAGATCCCACCATTTGCCTGAAAATATTGTCCAAATGCTTCCTGTATTCAAACAGGCTTGGTGCTTGGTGCTTTTCTGTGTTCAATCACCTTCTGGATAAAATCTTTCTCCTGATATCTAACCTAAGCAAGCTCTAGTCTAGTAAAGTTATAATAGTAATATTATTTTTCTAGAAATAATTTTCATCTGGGAACATAATCTTAACTTCTCATTTTCCTCTTTAAAATTAGTTTAGGAGGAAATAAGATAAGTAGTTGATTTTTTTAAATATGTATTATAAAGAGCAAGTTAGACAGTACTTAAATCAGATGTGTTCTCTAGTAACCTAATGAAATATAACCTAACAACCCCAGGATCAGTTATATATATCAGTTATATTTCTGAGTTATATTTCTGAATTTAAAAATACTAGGATGAAAGGAATTGTACTTGGCTTGCAAAAGAACTGAGAATTCCAATCTACCCATTTTAGTTTAATTTTCCAGAGGGAAGCAAAAAATAATCCATTTATGAAGTACTCCAGAAAAAAAGCAATTGTCATCAGATATTTGACCAAAATATACTGAGTCGATAGCAACTTTTACCACATGCAATACAAATGCACACATGCAATTGCTTAGGTGAGAGTAGGAATAACCTCGAGTTCTGTAAGCCTTTGATATTGCCTCAACATCGTGTTCTCTTGTCAAACTAAGCAGCTACAACCTAGGAAATCTCAACAGCTGCTTTGTTATCATCACACAATTCTCAGTGGAGCTTTGTCTGACTGGAGGGGACGTAAAGTTGATTTCTACCACAACTATTTTGGGTCTGATGATACCCACCCACCATCTAAGCCTTAGGATGAATAGAGTCCCTTTTATGATGTAATGAGGTGAACAGAGAAGGAAGTCAGCCAGGCTGGAGGTGGCTTGGGACCTGTGGGAGCTCTGTCCATGCTCTGGCTGCTGTAATCCTTCTCCACCTGCCATGGCAGGAGAATAGAACATAGAACCTCCTCTGCTGAGGAGACAAGGCTGCTCATACTTTCTCAGAGTTCACAGGTAAGCTCGACTTTTATTGAGGGATTGGAGCAAATCCTCCAGAAGATGCTTCTTTTGGAGGGAAGAGACAGGTTACAATGACAAGGGATGAAGATAACTGGGAGGACTGAGAACATGTCTAGAGTAGCAGAGGAGGAAGTGCATTGGCTAGCAGGTACAGGGAGTTGTGACAGAAAATGAGCTGTGGTGTAATCAAAACAGAAAAGGGCAATTTAAGCTAAAAAAATTAAATAAAACCCCAGGAACTTCCAGGAGGAAGAACAGGGGCATTAACCTTGCAAATTACACAAAGCAGACAAAACTGCAAACACTCAGCAGGACAGAATTAGAACACAGTGTAGTCTTGATAAATTGAAGAAAGAGTCTGAAAAAATTAAATAGGGAAGCACTGTGTGTAAATAAGAAAAATGAATGACTTAAGCACAAATGATACAGAGGAGGGCCACTATGATGATCAGGGGGTTGGGGTCTGTAGGGCCTGGGGTTATTTACCCTAGAGAATAAAAAACTCTAGAGAAACCTTCTCGCAGCCTCCCAGTGCTTTAAAGGGGGCTACAGAAAAGATGGACAGCTCATTATAAGGGAGTGAAAGGACAAGTGAAAGCAGATTTAAACTGAAAGAGGGTATGTTAAGAATGGATATTAGGAAGATATTAATTTGGTGGGACACTGGAAAAGGTTGCCCAGAGAAGTAGTGGATGCCCCATCCCTGAAAGGGTTCAAGGCCAGGTTGGATGGGGCTTTGAGCAACTTGATCTAGGGAAAGGAGCCAGATTATGTTTTCTTTTTCTTTCTAAGCATTCTATGATTCTACTACAGAATTACAAGATTTAGCAGCTCTGCATTTATAATTAAGTTTATTTATTATTCATGTGATATAAATATTCTGCTTCATTAAAAGGAGTAGGTTCATTTTAACCACAAAAATCTGTGCATTTACAGGTCCACCTCCATTTGACCTGAAAAAACATCAGATATGGTTAGTTTAGGAAAAAAAAAGAAGATTGTAGAAAAACAGGAGACCTCAAATACATGAAACACTGCCTTAAAAAAGGAAAGTTGTTTTGTGTTCACTGAGTGTAGAACAAGGAAGGATGTATTTAAACTGCAGCATTATTCTGTTAAATGTGAGTAAGACTTTTTATTATGAAACAAAAATCAGAGCTGGCTGTTAGAAGGATCAGTAATATTCTATTTGGAGATTTTCAGCTATAGATTAAACTGGCATCTTCCAGAAATGCTTTTGTTATCTGTTTTAGGATTTTGCCTTGACAGTGACTTTTGAAAACACCTTTCAGACCTCCAGCTTTTGATTTCCTAATGATGCCTCTAAAGAACTTCACAAACTGAATCTTATAAAGAAGCAGTTGCTGATTAAATGATTAGCTGAGCTGAGCAGCATGTATACAGTGTTTTCTGTGGATTCTATCACTATAAGGTTAATTTTTAGAGTAGTCTCTTCCATATTACCAAGTTTTCCCTCACAAACACTTTCTATTGTTTGGCCTGTGGGGGCTGTAACATAAAATTAGCTTTTACAAATTTTTTGCAGTCTAATTGGACTGCAGTAACATTCTTTCAAGAAATTGAGAAGATTAATAAATTGCACTTTAAATGTTCCTCTACAGTCAAAACCAATCAGAATGTCTTATTTTCAATCATCAATACACAGTTTATTGATTACACCTAGAGTTACGCCTTAAGGCTTAATTTTCTCTTTAGTCAGTATTTGGAGCAGATGGTTTTTTTGGTTTTTTTTCTGGCTGATTTTTTGATGATGGCGACATTAACAAAAGACAGCTGAGACATAGCTGGACATCATGCATGATCTCTGTGAATTTATGTGTCTTCAGAACAAGCACAGAACGGAACTTGCGCTGCTTACTGGAGGAATTGATTTGTTTCATTAGGCGGGCCGGTGTGTGATTCCACCTACCATTATTTTAGTGTTTTCATAGTCCTGTTTTCACTTGCAGTTCACTTACACAGGTGAGTACACAAATACCACTCTGTTTATAGATCCAAGGTGTCTGACTTCAATCTGTTCATTTGCCCTACATAGGTTTAAAACCATACATGGATGCAATACTTATGCAACTGCATGTTATGAATATTTTAACACCTATGTCATTACATTAGTATTGATTTTTTTTTTTTTTTGCTTATATTTGCTTGACTCCCCCAAAACTGCATCACTTCCTTTTTATTACAGATCAAACAGAGGGTTTTGTTCCTTACATTTGTGAAATCTAGGGAAAAAGTGGCTGGCAACTCTAATAGCTGTTTCTTTATCCACAGCCAATTAATATTGTGACAAAAATTATATAGTCTGAACATTGGAACCATCTAATAAGATGGATGTTGAACCTTGTTTCAGAGCAGTTGCTATTCTCAGAAATGTATAAATTAAATTATACATTTTAATGTCAATATAGAAATGCAGTCATTAAGCACATTTTCACTAACTCCACAAAAAGGATGGGATAAGTTTTGTTCATTAATGTTAATCAAATGAAAAGAAAGCTTGAATATACCAGTGAAAAACAGAAAAATTAGGTAGAGGTAGTGTTTTTGCAATCAAGAGCTCATAGAGTTTTAAAATTAAACAGTTATTGTTGACAGCTATGACTTTTAATGAAATAACCCTCTTTTGTATCTTTCCAGGATAGGTAATCTGAAAAAAATTTTCTATCTATTGAATCCTCAATCACAGTAAGCCTGAAGTTTGCCTATAGCACTATCTAGTCAAAAACCTGACAGCACTAAGCTTAATGAAGAGAGTCACAACGCAATTTTTAACCTTGTTCTGTTTTTATTAAATAGGAATATTAAATGTCTAAAGGAAAAGAAACACCAGTTTATACTGGGATTTCATTGTAGGGCCAGTTCACTAGAAAAAGACAAGCATCATCCCAGCACTACAGACTAAAGCATATTTGGGCATTCTTGAAGACTGTAGCTCAATATGAGAGAAGAAAATTAAAAGGTCTTTGGTTACACTGCAAAATTTTGATGAGATCACAGCTGCATAATTCTGGCTTGTCAAAAAGATTATATGACTTTAAGAAAGCAAAGTCAGTTTTGTACCTCATGGCTTAGTATCATGTATAAGATTTGATTGCGAGCTACTAAGATATAATTTAGATTAAATAGAAATTGTTCCTGTTAGCTAAAATAATTAATTTCCTCTAAACACAGAGCAAAGACACCCACTGTCACAGCATAATGCTAGCAGCAGTTCTAGGAAAAAAAATATTTTAGCACTTCTTCAAGAAAAACAGTTAGAATATGGTAGTTGTTAAAAAAAAAAATTAAACCACAGAATCAATCAGTAAATTCCATGCAAAATGTGATATTAAGTATAAACTGTCCAGCTATCATTGTTGAAATAAAGAGCCAACATAGCTGTAGTAGTAACTAAGGTTTTTATTTCCCAAAAGATGTCCTGCATGAGTCTGTACCAGGGATAGTTTTGTTCAAAACTCTTGCACTCTGTGTAGGCCTCACTCTATGTCTGCAGCTTGGAGGGGCAAATACTGATGTCTAAATACAGTGACCAGCATCTCTAGCTTCATTCCTCCACAACCAGAGAAACTGCCAGTAATCCCCAAGTCCTCAACACACAACGAATTTCTGCTTAATGAGTTAATGCTTCCAGTCATACAAAACTGTTGGACATGAGGATTTTTGAGTCAAAAAACTGCAATCTCTGCTATTGCAAATATATTGCTTGTGACAACTACTGCCTCTTGACATCTGCCGTTTACTTTCATGTTTTGTGAGAAAACAATCTTCTCTGCCTCTTCCTAATTTAAGGTGAAGTACAAAGGAAATAGTAACCTTTAGTACCTGTGTTGTATTCCTCCTTTTTACAGGTGAACAAAAATACAATAGCCATAAATGAATAAATGTTATAAGTGTCTCCATATACACAAATAGCAATAGCTGATTTAGAGACTGCTGTGATGAGAGAGCTTAGAAGACTGATCAAACCAGATTTAAACTTGAAACAGCAGCAGGGTATTAACATACAATGAGTATGTTAATACCCCGCTGCTGTTTCATTATTCATTGTATTAACATACATGTTAATACTCATAAACATACTTTGGGCTAATGCCTAGTTCTTACCCAATAAGATCTTAACATCTAACTAAAATTGTTGTGACTATGCAGTGGCACAGAGGCCATGCTAGATAATGAGCACTGGTGGGTGAGGCCCTTAAAGCACCTCAGTTCCTGAGGTCAAGGTGACTAGGCTTCACAGGAAAAATTCCTAAAGGATTCCTAAAAATTCCTAAAGGAAAGTCAGAGCTGAATATCTTTTTTTTTATGCACCCCTCCTAGCTCACATCTGGTGTTTTTCCTGGTTGCTTTCCCGCCTCCAAAAAGAGGATCTGATGTGCTCCTGATGCTGCTCATCTCATTTCTGGTTTTGTGAGCTGTCCTTGTGTGTTCAGCTAAATGCCCTCCTCATTTGCAGGCCTTTGTGCTTATTTTGTACTCTATTCTTGATCTTGAAAATTGTGCATCTTGTAGTAATTCAGTGTTTTCCTGTGCCATCTGAGGGCAATTGTACAAGTCTTTGCCTTCTTTGGAGGTCACATTGCCCACACATTTATGCAAAATGTTTGTATGTTGTGCCTGGCCATACAATCACAGTATCACAAAATCTGTTTGTCTCAGTATTATTTTATGCTTATGTTTGGGTTCAAGACAAGCAAATATTGATTCTACCCAGATTAATGCACTTCTCAGGTGTAGCCATTACAGGCCTCTGTTTTGACTACACAGCTGTAAAATTTGTTTATTGGACAGAGGTGTATTTGCTGCTTAAAGTAAAAGTCATTTTGTGTGAGGATCTGCATTTATACTGTTTGTGAACAGCTCCAGAGCTCCTTTAGCAAATTAAAACCCACATATTTTATCCATAGTAAATGAATTGAATAATAGTACAGTGCAGAAAGCATAACTGGACAATCAGTCCCTATTCCTTAATGCCAATAAGTTCATAAAATTCCAATTTATAAAGACTGATGATACTGAGTAAAATAATTATCTGGAAGTACATGGTGAACAAAATACTTTGTGTCTTTACAAAGTGTCAGCATAGCTGGCACAAAATACGTCGAAGGCTCAATCCCACATGCAGGATTTGCATCAGAAATAGAAAATATGGCCTACTAAATCCATAATAAAATCCTTCTAATTCAGAGGATTTTATCTAACCAAATGGTTTCTGTATCCAACAGGTCTGACCAATGCCCCCTTGGTTTTGGTGAAATATTCAGATAGATCTTTTTAAGACTCTACTGGACTAATCTCAAAACTACCAGAAATATTAGGATTATGTTTTCGGCAAGGAGAATTTCTTTGAACAATATCATATACAGCCTGCTAACTTTTCTGAAGTACTCTCCTGATGATATGAGAATACGATGGACTTTTAGATTCAGTTTCTGGGTCATCTACGAAACATTTCTCCAACCTTCTCTGAGAGTATTTTCCTTGGCTCATTTGGCCACATTTGTTCCAGGGAAATTCTCCTTAACTTTACAAATTTTGTGGTTCACTTCACAGGTGATGGAATCTATCTAGGTAGGAAAAAAAGACTCAGATTTCCCATCACTGAGAAACGCTTGGGGTTTTTTACCACAAGGTTTAATTGCATGGACACAAGGTTAAAATACAGAACCAAGTTTATTGTTTCATTATGAGATTTAAGATTCTCAAGGAACCCATATCAGTGTTTACTAGGTAGATGGTGGATTCCACATCCCTCCTGCAAGCTTCGAAAGGGAAGTAGATCTTTACATTCCCATAAAAAGAGCACAGAACTCATGGAAATATCTGAGACCTGAAAACTCATTTCAGATGGATTCAGAATACCTAGCCTGAGAATTCCTCTGTGGAGTTCTCCAAGAGTGTGTAGCCCTGACATGGCATGGCAAGTCACCTCATCTCCACTCATAAAGTCAACGTGGTCCTGACTCCACATCTGATTTTGAAAATAGCCTTCAATCTAGTCTTGTCAGACAGAGCTGCCTAATGCAAAATGGTTCACTAGTAGCCCAGACAAAGACAAAACTTTATTCACTAGAATGGTTTTTATCCTGCATTTTTGCTGCATGCTCTCAGCACACACAGGTGCACAATTTTTGGGAAACAAAAAATAATTAGGACAGTCTGTGCAGCAAACATAGGTTTATTAGCCTGGAGCCATTTCTGATATTTTCCCACATGTGTTAAAACTACTTAACTGTGCATTGATTATCAAGGGCAAAGTTAGAGGACATCTATATTTAAAATACTACCAACACTTTGATTTCTGTCTTTGTTTCAGGTTGATTAGACTGCTAAGGCAGGCTGCAGCTTTCTATTAAATCTAGAGGATGTCTACCAAATAAAAGGTGTTTTATCAGCTTCCTGTGTGAAAAAAACATAAAGGGGGACTTTAGATTTCAAATAATTAGAGACAACAAGGTGATTTGAAGGTGATTTGCTGTCACCTTCAGTCTAGGAATATATGCATATTTCAGACAAAAAGAGTACCTTTTATTGCCCTCATTGCAAGATATGGAACAAATGTTGGGTCCATATGTAAAAATAGTTAGACTGTCTTCAGCAGAGCTTGGATACACTGTGTTTTGATGTGTAAGGTGATGTGGATACAGCTAACCTTGAATGTGAATTTGTAAATTTGGCTGTAGAGTAAAATATTTGTGGTAACATTGTTGGCTGAAAGGTTGATACTGCTAAGGAATCATCTTTTAGATTCTCATCAAGGACATTTTCAATAATTTTTGATAAGAGATTCTATGCCAGTACTGACATTCTAATGAAATTAGGTCTTTCTGGGGTAATATTAGAAATTACCAACAGGAGATGGTTTTTGTCATCACTGTCTTATGGCTATATCAGCAAGTAGTACAGAGGGGGAAAATAAGGGGAAGAACTCTAATATTATTAAGGAGAATTGGATATGTTAAGAAGGGAGAAGGCAGCCTGATTTGGACTGGTTTTATCCGGTCCCAAGGTCTAAACATGGATTAATTACTGGAGTGCATCAGGTGTGCATTGTGTGCACATTTTTCAGTGTAGTTTCACCCAAAAGAAATACAGTTCATATGCTCTGAGGCTATTCTGTGGCTGGGTTCAATCAGGTTTGTTTCAAAACTGCACCCTTGATCCTCACTAAGACACTCATGTACACATTGCACTGTTTGAGTTTATCAAAGAAGATTCAGCTTCAGTTGTCCCTAAACACAGCATACAGACAATTTATCCAGACAAAGGCTCCCTTTGCTTATCTTGCTAAGTGCCATAAGCTGAATTGGAGAGATCATCTCTGTAGCTGATAAACCAGTATAATCTGGGAGCAATATGCACAGTTATGATGGCAGGCTGGAAAGCCCTTCAATTTTAATCTTCCCCTGCAACTTGTACTTACTCTGGAAGAAACTTGCCATAGTAGCACAAGATCTCTTTTTTTACTCAGTGGTTAAAAAACTAAAGAGGGTAAGCAAACCTGCTCTCCACAATTACTAGCTTCTTGATGCTATCTGGTTTGGCAATAATAAGGTGTTTTCAACATTATGAGTCTTCATCTGATAAGGTCTTTCATCTAGTACTAAATTAACCCATAGCATTCTTAAGAATTGATTTAACTTTCTCAGATTCTCTCTGGAAAATTCAGGACTAATTCTTGCACTCCTTGACAATTAAAATGAAAGGGATAAATATTATTAAGTATGAACCATTACCTGCCTATCAGGCTGATGAAAAGTGTTGGAATAGAGGAAGCCTAAAAACTCAGTTACTTTTTAAAGGTTTGTTTTTCAAAGCATATTGCTAATCTAACCCCACCTCTTTTCACTTTAAATCTTTGTTTAATAGAACAGTTACACAAAGATAGACTTGTGCTTTGGATTTGTAGTTTGGCTTGATTAATACTGGACTTTTCACAAAAACAGCTAGTGACCAGGGAGAATGGGTTCAAAGTGAAAAAGGACAGGTTTAGGTTAGATGTTAGGAGAAAATTTTTTACTCTGAGAGTAGTGAGGCACTGGAGCAGGTTTTTAGGGAAGTTACGGATGCCCCATCCCTGGAAGTGTTAAGGACAGCTTAAGGAGCTTGGTCTTTTTGAGGCTTTAAGGAGCCTGGTCTAATGGGAGGTGTCCCTGCACATGGCAGGGGGATTGGAACTATATAACCTTAAAGGCTTTTTCTACACAAACTGTTCCATGATTCTATGATTTGTTTAAAGAAACAAGGTGGGGTTTAAAAATTAATCTATAATATTTATGCTGTTAATGACAGTGTGATTGTATTTTGCTGATCTGGAGCTCTGTGCAGGAGTGACATTATTCAGAGTAATTACACATTTTTAAACCATCTTACCATCTAAGAACTAAGAACTTAGATGGGTAACTAAGAAAGTTACCCATCTTACTCTCTAAGAACTAGTAATTTGACTCCTGCAGTTCAAAATCAGTTGCATAAAAGTGAGAGTAAAATCAATATAAAGTGTTTTGGGGAGAGTCTGCTTTGATCTCAGCAGTAATAAAGGGAGAAATTTTTCAGAGTAAAATACTAGTTGCCATTAAGAACAGAATTTCACTGCAGATCATGCTGAACAAAAATCCCTTCAAAATATTTATCTGATGCTATTTTTCTTTATAATTTGAAATCAAAGTAACCAGTCACTGTAGTTACATCAACTGATTTAAAATTATTGTTTATGTATTTTGTAAAGGATGAATTATGAGGGAACCTTTCCTTTATCTGCTATGGAAGGGTAGACAGAGTCTGACACTTTCAGTGTTAATGAAACAATAACACCAGAGTGAATGCAGATAAGGTCAGAAATAGAAAGAACTTCAGATTAACTTCTATATCTAATCTATAAAAGTGCATTTAACATGAAATAACTCGTTGGGAAAAGATAAATGTATCTTGAGTATAGAAAAAACTAAGATGGGATGATGTGACTCTTAGCTCTGGACTTGATTATGGGTACCACTCATTAAATACTCTCTTTCCCAATCAAAAGGGTTTACTCTTAAGCTCTGTAATGCATTTATCTGGTTGTGTGGAACAGAAACTGCTTAATGAGGTGCTACAATACACTTTACAGGTTATATGGAGGTTACATAGAGAAACATCTTGTCATCTGTCCATTTACCAGCAGAAGAAATAAGAGAGGACATGGGTGAAGGAGGGGTGGAGCCTCTTCTGTGTGAGCTGAGTCCTGCCCAGTGCTGCCCCAAACATTTCTGTTCCTCTTCTCTTTCCCCATGACACTAAAAGGAAGGGGTACCACCACAATTGCAATTTTGAATTAATAAATTGATAAATTATCTTCTTCCTCAGCTCAGGAAGCAGCAGTAAAGATAGCAGTAAAAATTTTGAGGACTGTTTGCAAGAATAAAAATAGTACCTCAGAAGGTCCAGAATAATGACTCATTCCAGCTCCTTGCTCTGTTCTAACAAATATATTCATGAATTCAACAAAAGATTTTTTTCTACTTATCAACTTCTGATCAAGATCCATAAAATTTATAATTTTGTCTTGAACACACTCACATGATTTTTTTTTATCTTCCCACAAATGTATCTGTTGATACACTGTTTTCCAGCTGAAGCCATCAAGACTGCGAGTGGGTTATCTCTGCCATTACTTTAGGCTTGGGCAGATGTCACTGATCCAGCTGGCAAAAAAACCCACTCAACCTTGGCAATTCCATTTATCACTAACTATCACTGAAGTAGAGAATAATCATGGGGTTTGGGTTGTAGGTATTCAATTGCTTCAAGTGAGCAGTTTTGCCAATAACCATCAGGATATTTTGTGCCACCTGAGGCAGTACCTGGTTGCTTCTCTGTGTTACACTGCCTGTTGAAGGACTTAATTTTGTCTGTCAGAAGTTGTAGAACTTGTAAAAAACTTAGAAAGCATTTTGTCAATGTTCTAAAAATATCTATAGAGTTATGAGTGTAACCTTCAGGGGGATATGGGCTCCTCTATTCACTTGATATCCTAGAGAATACTGCAAATATATTTTCCTTCTTTTTTTAATGTGTGTGAAATTTTGCTTTTATTGCTAAATACATTTGTATGAAGACAGGATTTATGTTGCATACTTCATTCACTCCTGCTGCCTTTTTCTCTCTGAAAGTTGTAATCTACTGAAAGTAAATCCCAGACTTCTCCACTGCTAATTGTGATATGGCAGAGAGGGGATTATAACTGAGGGAGAAAAAGGCAGCTGGAACAGATGAACGCTTACAAAACAGAAGTCATCTTTGCATGAAACTTACCACATGTTTGCTTTTTCCATTTGCTTTTTTAAAGCAAGATGGGGGGAATGCAAATAGTGAGAAAATGTGCATTTTCTCACAGAGAGAGGATATGATCATAAACTACAGGGTCTTAGGATCTTACAGGCTTTCATAAAAAGGATGTTTTGGTCCCAATGGCAAAACACTGACAAGAGTCAGAGGATGTCCAGCACTTGAGTGATATCTTAGCATGGTTCAGGACACCAGCTTCTATAGCCTAAGGCTTCACACACAGTTCATCAGTCAGAACTGACTGAAAAGTATTTCTTAAGTAGTGTTCCAAGCTGTGTTTGATAACTTCAGCCATTTCATCATTCTGCTTTCATATATGTAGAACACAACCATAGGTCAAAGGAACATGAACAGGAATACAAGATTTTAAAAACATCCACCTTTATATCTGCCAATCCATTACAGAGTCCATGAAGAAGTGTTCCAAGGCTGTGACATGCCTGAATTTTGTTTCATTCTATGCAACAAGGAAAATTGTTTTTCATGTACTTTCTCACTGCATGCATTTCTCTGTTCTACAGAGAAAACAAAGGTGTCTTTCAGGCACCTGTTCCAATAGAGAGTTCATCTGTAAATTTTTGACTCAGGTCACAGCCAGAAGGTAAAATGAAACCACAGTTCTCTCTTTCTGCTTAAAAACAATTACTATCTTCTTGTCAAGGGAGTTGCTTTACCCTTCATAGAATTTCAGGATATATGCTGTCATAAAATGAATTTCATTCATATGAATCGCACCAAATGCTACCTTCTACAGGGAACTGCAGCTGATGTCCCTGGAAATATCATCTTATTGTTCTTTCTAATGAAGCTTAGGATAAGTTTTACTCTTCAATTCCTAGAGCTGATCAAATCAGGAGCTTGTATATCTGGACATACCTGGATGCAGTCTACTTTTTATTTTTCCCTGAAAAGGAGAGGATTTTCAAGTTAGCAACCAAGTCCTGCAATGCCTTTTAGAGAAAGGAAATTGGAAAGAGAGCAGGTGTTTGCTGGATAGAGCAGCTTAGATGTCCCCCCTTTTCTGCTCTCTCTTCCTTTTCTGCAAAAGTGCAAAATACCTTATTCAAATGCAAGGATCTGGAGGGCTCCCTCCTTCCTCTTTGAGAAGGCTGTAAACAAGAATGATACAAAACCTTACTTGAGAAGTCTTCCTACCTAGTGATAAATAACTGCCTTCCACATGCAGACAAGTGCAATGCAAAATAAGGGGATGGAATGGATGAAGCACAAAATGTACAAGGCAGAATTTGGAGCTGTCTGACAAAAGTGTCAGCAGATTGGTGTGAGTTAGACTATTCTGCTTTCATTTACAGACTCAGAGCTAGATTCACCTCTTGCCAGTGATGAGTTTGGCAAAAGGTCTAAGAAATTCTGCACAATGGATGCTTTTGGCTGTCAGCAGTCTATTTTAGGAGTCAGAGATATATGGAACATGAAAAAAGACCCAACGGGACAGGGACCAAGAATCTGCCTGGCATGCCCCTTACACATAAACCCTCCAAGGTGCTGATGAGCCATGCTGGCCATTTTAAAGCTACATTTTGTGACACTTTTAGGAGCTTCAACATGGATGAAGCCTAGAGGACCCAGCTCTGTTTTACTTACTTTGGTTTATAATCATTATTTCTATTGTAATCTTTTAAGTGAAAAAAAGTGTGGAGGAGCTTTGGTCTTGTATTCTCCACTTGGTCAGCCCCCACTGCACATACTCAGTGTTAGTTCCTGAGCACTTAGCACTTACATTCTGGACACTTAATTACAACAGTTAGGAAGGCCAGCATCTCCTGGTATACTGTACTTACCCAGAAGTGACAAACCTAATTTGTGAAATCAAGCCTGCAAACTAAAATTCATCAGCACTTAAATATCATTAGCAGGAGTTTGACATTATTCAGAAATGTTTACAAATCACTATAGTGTGTCATTGGAACAAGACCCAGAATTCTGTTTACATTTTTAAAATCCCTAAAGAATGGGGCTCTTGTCCAACAATATGGTCCTCATGACTGCTTGAAAACAAATAATAAATATTAGAAAAACATGTGAAACACAGATGAAGTAAAAAAAAGAATCTTCTTTTCCCCCTGTTTTGCAGATGGGAAGGCACTAGGCCCTCCAGTGCTACCCCTGGCCTTTCCCAAACTCAGGCAAGATTCTGTTTTAGTTAACATTCCAGTATGGTTTATCCCTCGTGGCTTTTTTCCCCATCATTTTGCAACAATGCTTTTTGGCAGATGGAAATGACTCCAACAGAAAGGCAGGTGCATGCTTGGGCGGTCTCCCTGCTAAAAGGGATTTAGTCAGATGTTTATTCCACCTGTGAATCGGCTTCCCAGTCTCAGCCAGCTCCTATGAATGTAATTATTATGCTCTATTTCAGAAAGCCAAAAAAAGTTCAAGTTGGTTCTGTCAAAAAAAGAGTCTGATACCATTACAATTTCTTTCCATTTTCAGAACCTGACTGTCAATGAAATAATTTCTGTGACAACCATTTTAATTTTCAGTTTGAGGGCATATCCTGACCCGAATTTCCACAAATCTACTTTAGATACACTCCAATAATAATCAGTGGCACTCTTTAAGTGATAAACAGGTATTCACATCTTTAAATCTGTTCCCAAACAAAGTCCCTATTTTTTTCTGTTAAGAGATGAGTCATATTCAGGCAGTAATGAGTGACTGTGTGTACTTCCCCATGGCTTCATGGGAAGCTCTGCTACCTGGAGGGAAGGCTACCAATATGCAACTTTCATGTGATTTTTAGGTTCTCAGGCTTTGAAATCTCCCTTTTCTTTATGAGGAGCAAATCCATTTTCTGAAATGGACAAATGAAAGCAAGATTTCTTTTCTTTCCCTACATTTTTTAGCCTGACATGAAGAAGCCTATTAAACAGCATGAAAAGTTCAAAATGAACTAAAGTTCTATACTAAAATATTTTTTTAAAATCTGAGAAAAATCCGAGGCAGGTTCCATATTAATGGACAGAGGCATACAACTTCACATGTACCAACAATGCAAACACAGCCCTCTTTATCACTGATCAAAAGCACTTGGATAGAACCATCCAATGTCTGGTACTCTTGGAGTTCCAGATGTACTCCAAGACAGATTTGTGGGAGTTACAAACTGGAAGCAGAGAAAAGCAGCAGCCCAGCATGAGTGAAGAAAATTTGGAGGCAAATACCCAGTCAGACTGCCTTGGGCAAAGCTGTTTGGATGACTGGCTGCCCAGTCCTGTGCAGAGAGAGAGAGAGAGAGAGGGAGTCCTGATACTGCTCAGATTCCCAAGATGAAAAGCCAAATACAACCACAGTGTTCACTGAGTTGTGCTATATAGGATGTAAATTTTCCTTGAATTAAATCCCATTCAGGTTACGGCATAGTAGTTAGAAAGATGGCCAAACTTCTTTTGATTTTTTTAATCTTTGATTGTTATTATGATGGAGGTAATAGTGTAATGTGATTAAAAAATTGTCACTCCAGAGATCATATCTGTATCCAGTGGGAAACAAACACATGATTACAGATATATTTTCACAGTATAAGAGTCTGTGTTGTGCCCTTTGTAATTCAGGCCAATGGATCAGCAATGTCAAAATTAGCAAATGGGGAATAGAGTTTTGGTGATATTCACTGGTCATCACAGATCTATGATCTGACTCAGATTTCTTCTAATGTATTTGTTAATGATAAGTTTTCTTCCAGGATTTTGCATGAACAAATGTCAGTTTGTGGGATATTTGTGAACTGTTCACTTTGACTATTTGCTGTGTGATTGACTATCTGTCTGTATGAAACATTTTAAAGAGGTGAGTTGAAGACCAAACAGCAAACACTGCACTTCCTCCAGTAACTGTACAGCTGAAACTATAACTACATTAACAAACATGAAGTGTTTGGAAAATTGTGACATTTCTGTGAGTGCATTGTACCCCATCTTCATCCTGTCATGCTTTGAACAGTGCAACACATTACCATGGAGCCACACTTGTTTATTTTATTTGATAGAATAACAGGTACCTGGTTTCCTATGAAACTGCAATCAGTAGCATCCTGAAATTCTGTATGAAAAGTAATGGGAAGCACCCCACCCATTTGAAAGGGAAGCAGAGTTTTATTTTGTGAAATACTTGGCCATGATAGCCAGAATGTGGCACAACTTCTTGGACAGTATTGTACTTCTGTTCAGGCCTCTTTCCAGAGGACACGAGCAAAACATCACCAATATTTTTTGGTTTATATTACATCTAGATTGATGATGTTTACAGTGATGGTATTTCCTCATAAGAGGATTGTAGAAGAAAAAAAAAAACAATATTATTTGGAACATAAAAATAACACCAGCTTTTCCCATGAAACTATCATAATATCTGTTTTATGTTGTATATTACTTGTGCCTGCTTCTCAAAGGTGACAGAAATAATCCAACCTTAAATTCTCTGCAATGTGTAGTTTCCTCCTCTGTGGATTTCCATATGTATTGGAAGTAACTTATACTATATTATTTTAGACTCTAATTGGTCTAACCAATATAGCCAAATATTTTTAAACAGGAAAAAAAAAGGAAAACAAAACAGATTTGGCAACATCCATCATTTTTATTAGTTAGTAAACAGATCCTGAACTTCAGCTGAATTTCTGTCAGGTTGTCACACTGCAGTTACAGTGATGTAGCTGAGCTAATCATCTGGTTGGTGCTGGCAGGAACCACTAGCAAAAACAGGGGTTCAGCTCTTAGAGCTTGTTTTGAAGATGTCTACAGGCTGTCAGCAATACTCCATAAAACATAGACCTTTACATATATCAACCTGAATCTGATACCAGTCAACTAACAACTTTCTGTTTGACATAAATGTGCATACACACCAGGTTATTATAGGCTGATACAGACTTTTTTCCTGTTTGAATAGCTTGAACTAACACCAGTATATTTTCTTTAAGACCCCTAAAAAGTAAGAGGGCATTTTCTTAGACTTGTTTTAAAAGCTGCACAGCTTTTTTAATGAAAGAGGCAGTATTTTTTTCTTAGATCAACTGACACAGTGTGCCTATCTGCAAATATTTGAACTTCATGGTTACACCATCACACACAACTGCAGGGTTGACATATCTCGAGGTTCTGGACTGTGTTATACTGGTGGAAGTATTGACAGTGATAGTTTGCATTTCTACACGTATACAGGCTTGTAAAATGCTTAAAGCCTTCCAGCAGTTATACTAGTT
>VWZP01007832.1:410651-492470 GCA_013396995.1 Dicaeum eximium | reverse complement strand
AAAAAAAAAGAAGCCTTTCAAGGAATAGATAGGTGCTACTAATTTCATGCTGCATATACAAAATTCAAAGTGACTACACATGACTCTACAAAACCAGCAGCAGCACAGATTCTCTAATGTTGTCTGGGCTGGGGGTCCAGAGGTAGATAAAGCTGCTTTAACACTTTACTGTTAAAGCAAATATGTAGAACCGTGTATCTGCTCCTTGCAGGTACCACAGCAAAGGCCCTTTGGAACAGTTTTTCAAGGAGCAACTTTCTCAAGCGAGAAGAAATACAGAATGTAGCCATTTGAAACTCTGCCTCCCGTGAGGAAACACGGATTGATTTCTTGGCTCAGCCTAGCTCGGAGAGATTATTGCATTTGTTCAAGATCAAGAGACTCAAAAAAAAGTTGTCTCCTACATTTTATTTAGGATCTCCTACTAGACTGCTTACCAGTGCTGAGCAATTTCACCCTTAACCTCTCACAAAATCACCAGATCGTTCTTCCTTAATCTGTTTGCTGCCAGTGTGTGCTACAATCTCCTCACTTCCAGGAAGGTAGATACCAGCACGAGGCAGGGGACACCAATCCTTTCCAGGCAAGCTGTCCTGGCACCAGTACAAAATCTTCACTGTCTTGCTGTGCGGCAGCAGAAGCTTCCATTTGTTTTGCTAATATAAAAAATGAGCATATTAGTATTGCTCAGAACAGTTTCTTGTGTTACATACACCTAGGATAAATCCACACAGTCTAAATTAATTCTCACAACAACCAAAGAATACTAGCACAAGGATATCTGTATGGATAAAATCTGATTTTTTTAGTCCCATAACCAGAACACCCTCCAAAGAAAGCTGCAAGAAACTTGTCAGTAGAACATGTTGATCACAGAAAAAAAAAAATTGCAAACATGTTTGGTTTTGGCTTTCAGCACCTTGTATCTGCCTGGCATTTCACAACAATTAGAGCATGACTTCCTTCCGTTTAGAATTTATTGAAAAAATAATTTATATACGTAATTTTTGTGCTGAGTTACATTTGTAGGGAGATAATTCAAACATTTTGACATTTGATAGTGAAGCAGAGTTCATTAGACCTGTACCAGAAGGTCACAACCTGTGTTTCTGTTTGCAGTTTGAATATGTATAATTGCTGGAACTAAGTTTCTGGAGCAAATACACGTAACTGTTATATACTGAATTTCCCTTAAAGCTTTTAAAAACTTCACAGTGTTTGCATAAATTTGTTTCAATACTCATAGCAAAAGGGTATCTCTTCCTTAGTGTATTCATAAATAAAAGGATGTAACAGTTGGAGACAGAGTATACTCATTAATTTTTATAAATGGGCATGTCAGCTGAGTTACTTAACAGTATTAAACCAGTTCTGGTAAGTGTGGGTTTCACACCTCAATATCAATTGAATCAGTTGGACACAAATAGATCAGTTGTACTGGTTGTCTAAAACACAATCAGCTCCTTCTGCTTTGACCAAAAATAATCCTGATTTCCTTTGTATGATGCTGTTGTTTCTGAAAGATGAAGCAAACACCATCAGTCCACTCCTGCAGGTGTCTCTTGGTGTTCTCTGTGCCACTCAGAGCACCAAGGGGCTGCTGTGCCCTCTCCCCAGCGATGATCAGTGCCCATTCCTGTCACTACCTGAGACCTGACATTTTCCAGAGCAAACACTGATACTTATACTTGTTCATGGTCCCATCCAAGGAAGAAAACCAAGGAAGGGAGGGGAAAAAAACTGACAGAATGAAAGGAGCATGCTTCAATTCATTATTACCACAGTAATAATAAGAATCCAAACTGCCTCAGATTGGAATGTAAATATTTTATGTGCGTTAAGATTTTTGTATTTTTCTTTCCTTTTTTTCTTTTTTTTTTAATCACACATGGTGTGTTCCACAAAAATGAAAATATAAAGGATTTTGGCAGCTGGTGCTTTAGGTGATGATTTTTGAAACAAAAAGCTGTAAGCTTGCTATTTAATTGGCAAGAGACTGAGAATGAGGGAATTTGGAGCAGTTCTGATAACCAGCCACCCTCAGGGACAGCATCACATGAAAGTTCATAAATATTGGTGAGGTACCATTACTGCTGTTATTCATGCTTGCTACATCAATTTCAAGAACTATATATTTGCAAATATTTTACCATTGCTACTTATACTTGAGCAATAAATCTAATGATGGTATGTTATCTATCATAAACCACAGCTCAGCAGTGTAGCACTCGTGTCTCTCAAGAAAATCATCCACAAAACCCAAAACTTTGAATGTCATTGTACTGATGATTTCAAGGCTGTTCAAAACTTTACAGTGCTGGATCATTACTTGTACTCTGTAACTCATAGCCCAATTCTCTTGCTTTGGACTTGGCTTGGAAATTGTCATCTGTTAAATTTATTACTTTGTTTCTTGGATAAGACTACAGAAACAGGCTATTGTTTGTCTTACATGTACAGCATTTGGAATGGCTTATTACATAGAATTTTCCTGCTATATTGCACTGCATCTTTGGGATTTACTTATGATGGATAGTTTCCATGAAGATGGCCTTCATCCTGAATCTTTGCAGGCTTGCTTTTCCCTGCTGAAAAATGTTAGAATGAAATAATGAGTGGAAATGAAGCATTTTTATCTGATTTTTTTTTTCCAAGTTACTTATCTTTTTAGATTAATTTGTCTGCTGAGGGTATAGCCATCAGTAATGACATACACAATGCTTCATGCTTCACGTTGGTGCTGCCCAGAGATGCTGAGCCAAATACTGCTTCCAGTAATAGCAATGTAAATCAAAGTACTTGGGGATCATTCTGTCCAAAATGTGGCACCGATTTCAGCTTGCTTATTCTAAATATACCCCAATAAAATTTTGAACAGAATTTGTGCTTTAAAGCTTAAATATTGTAAAGGTATAAAAAGTAACAAAACTTATGTATTACATGTCATTAATTATAAAATATTTGCTCTGGTTAAAAAACACACAGTAATATGATTATATACTTAGGGGGTTTTTTTTGGGGGGGGAGCAGAAATGAATATGGCGCATTATTTAGTAAAAATAGGTCAGGTGAGGGGCTTATCAGTGGATTCCTGATACAGTGATGCAAACTCTGAAAACATGCCTGGTGAACAGTACCAGCAAAACTCTGCCTTCCTGTGCATAGGTGTAATGCACGTTCAGCTTTACTAACTGTGTTTCACATGGCTGTTACTCCATTCCTGCTTTGGAAAAACACAAATATATTGATACAGCAAGGATTTCTATCACCTAACAGAGGAAAATGTAGTTTATCTGAGTCACTGCAGTGTGACAGCATCTCAGCAATGTACCTGGCATATTCTGTGGGATGCTGCTCATTAGCAGGGACCAACTTTATTGTCCATGCACATGAAAGTTTGGAGCTGGTTTTAAAGTGTTACTTTTCCTCTTCTTTACTCAGCATTCAAATCTTCTGCCACAAATATTGTATTCTGTGAGTAATTCTTTTCCCCAATTAGGTCATATTTTAGCTATCTCCTTACCACAAGTTCAACATTTGCCTTGTCTCTCTAATTTTTCATACAATTCCAATCATTAAACCTGAAAAACAACAATACTTGCATGGAGGGCATATGCTTTTCAAAATATATGGTTTCTTGGAATATAGGTGATTATCTTGGCTTTTTACCTTCAGTTTTACTGCCATTTAAGCACCAAGCCATGGTTCTCATTGGAATTACCTTTAAAAATGAAAGAGCGAGGAACATGGTGCAGAAAATGTTAGATGACGTCAGTGAGCAAAACAGAGGAAGCAAAACCCCTTTGTATTTATATATTTCCCTTCAGTAGGAAAGAAGTTGACTACTCTGTAGTAACAAAGATTAAAGTGATTGTGCTTTGAGTCTGCCAGCACCAACTTTTAAGATTATCATGACTGAGAATGAAAATAGCAGAACGGTCTTTCCCTGCATACAGGTTTTAACCTCTGTCATATTATGCATCTCTAGATTTCAATTTGGGTCCACAATCTAGGGGAAAAATTGATAGCTCCTAGGTGTTAGCAAAGTGGAATAAATCACCCTTGTCTCTCCTCAGATGTTGGATTCCTAAGTAAATTACTGTGCTTGCAATGTCAGGTAGCTGCTCCCCTTTCCCTTCTCCATTCTTCCTTCACTGTGTGTCTTACACTTCTTTGCATAACTACACTTCTGTTATCCATGCTTTTCCTAATTTTGTCTGGAGTTCTTTGGAAAGAGAGAAATTCGCCCTAAATAATCTGTTCAAAATATGTGCCATGAGTTTGAGAAAGTTAACGAAGTGCTTCTCTGATCCTATGCCCTTTGATTTGAGTGGCAATTTTTAGTAGTCAGTCACAGAAAAATTTGATTTTTCTCTGCAGTGTACACAGTGTTTTACAAGCTGTAAAGCCAAGCAGAATGATGGAGATATTTCTCAATATTATCGTGAGACATCAATGAAAATTTGCTAAGTTTTCTGTTTCACTAAACATGAGAAATTATCTTTTCATTACATTGTATCAAATTTCATTAGAATGATAGCCATGAGTAGGTGGTTGTAAAACTCTTCCTTGGAGTGTTAAAACCAGAAGACAAGTTTCTGTTTGACAAGAACATTAGAAATTTATATATGAAAATTACAGTGATAAAGAAAGTACAGTTCTTAAGATGGGATGAGAATTGGGCTTTTTTGTGATCGGGCTGATTAACAGATATTTTACACTGTTTCTTCTGATTAATTTTTTTAATTTAAACTACTCATGAGTTCTTGTTTAAGTAAAGAGGCTAATAATTGAATTGCTGAATTTTAATTATTTCCCCCAGTGGAAAGAGAGAAACAGTCTTAAGACCTTTCCATTTCCTTACAAGAATATTCTCTGACTTAATCTTTCTAATATATTTATTACCTGCTCCTTTCCCTTTTTGAGAATAGAGTGTGGAATACTAAATAGAAAGAAGGTATTTTTAACAGCAGATATCAACATCTGTATCAGCTGTTGGGTCTCTCAAAGACTTGATTTTCAGACTAGTCATATAGAGAAAAAAACAATGTGTTAGTACACACAGAGTAAGGATAGTTGATATAGAATGGGTCTCCGCTTGAGCCATCACCTGAAACTTTTAAAACTAGAGAGAGCATAAAACTAAAGACTTAATCAAAGAAGCCAGACTTTACTGGAAACAGAAATGAGTCATTAATACATTTTCCCATTAACACATTTTCCTTCTCTCTTACTCCTGTGACTGACACCACTCCTGGAGAAACGAGCAGCACCTTTACAATCCGGATCATCCCACTGCATCCTGGCCATCCCAGCTTTTAGACACCACCCTTACATTCCCACCTCCGGTTGCTGTTATGTGTCTCTGTGCTTTCCCATATTTTAAACTACTTTTGCCAGAGCTTTTAGCTGCAGAGAAACACACTTTAAATGGAATTGAAGTCTCAAAAGGCCAATAAAATGGGATTGTATTAAAGCAAGCCATGATTTGATACCAGCCTTGCTTTTGTGGGGTTGTCTTTCGATCTTTGAATGCTTGGATTTCCCAGGACTGAAGTGTCTTTTTACATTCTGCTGGTCAGTTTAAGATACAAATTTGTAAGTGTGCTTCTTGTGAGAAGTGCTCTGACAGTCCTTTGTATAGTGCTGCACTTAGCTCCACATCTGTCTCTCTTCTGTTCTTCCTCTCACTCTGGTGGAATCAATGTGGATTTTTGCAGTCAATGTGAACGACATCTCCAAAACAGTCTGGAACTGCTTTTTTGTGCCTTATCTGGAAAAAGTTAGATTAAGGGTAGCACAAGGCAAAATTTCCAGAGTTATTTCTTACACAAAAATATGTACATTTCAGCTTGGCAACAGGAAGTAATTATTATAGAATTTCCTTGAATTAAAGCTACCTTCTAATCATGAAATCATCAATAAAAAAAGAGTTATAAAAGGATATTGTAGACCTCTGCTAAAAGTGAGGCTATCTTTTTCATTAGGCAGTGTTTTCACGCCCCAGAAGGAAAAGTGAAAGGTGCCAATCACGTAGAAGTTAAGGACATTTATATTGTGGAAATATTATTCTTCTGTAGTGATGAAAAGACAGCATAAAATATTTATAATCAAGAACATGATGTAGAATTAGGGGTTGGGGAAGGAAGTAAAAAACTCTCCATATATGCTTAAATTCAGGGAGTTTAAATGTACTGGAATAATCTGAGGCATTTTGTTAATAATCAACTGCTATTATTGACTGCTTCTGATAAATACAGATACTTTCTGCCTGTTACCAGGTCTTAACACTTTAATACTAGAAAGTGTCTTTAAAACAGTTTTAAACATTACTAGAGGCTTATAAAATAGACACATGAGCCATGTAGATATAATAATCATATTAACAATAATAAACATTCCTAATACTACATTTCAGAGCTGATCTAAACAGAATACAGCTTTAGCCACAGTAGTAGTACTAAGTCAAAGAGAAATTCGTACTGTAATGATCAATACAATCTTTTCCTACAGCACAAACTTATTTTTTGGCTCAGCCAACTCAGGACTCATCAGTGTTTAACATCATAAACAATAATTATGGTAATGTGAGTAATTCTTCAATAGGAAGAATAAATATTCTTAAGGAAAACAGCATTTTATTTCCTAGCTTTATTGCCAGACATATTTAATTTCATCAGGATTATACAGAGAGAACCATTTCTACTCTTAATAGTGATCAAATGCAAGGTGTCATCAATTCTTGGCAGGGGTTTTGGGCAGAAATTATGTACAAACCATATATACAAATAATGAGTGATGCACTTGATGAATTTACATTTTTAACTACAAGTTCATTTGTTTTCAATGAGACATATCCATTAACTCCACATTTATAGGCCCATTTGAAATAGTGAAACAGAAAAAGGAGTCAGGACCTACCAGCAAGAAATAGGATTTACAGGATCTGGATGCCACCCTTTTTTACACTAGGAAATAGTATTACACCATATGTCAGTTCTATTTATTTGCTTACCCATATGAGAATTCCTTTTTTCCATCCTTGTTAGCTTGTCATGACACTGTTTATGCTAAACATGCCTGCATGCCTGCTTCCTACCTTCTGTGACAAGAAGTAACTGCACTGGATCCTTCCCTACCAGCTTCATGGGTCTCCCAGAGTTTACTGCAACCTTACACGTGCAGTTGTACCCTATGCAAGGACACTTGGGAGAAAACTGCTCCTTGGGAGGATTCACACATCATTCTTCTTTAGCTGGCATTCAGAGAGGCAGCACAGAGGTCAAGAAAGCCCTGCTAGCAAAGAGCCAGTGTCACGGCAAAACCGGGCTCTGCGTGGCTGACTGCAGCCCAGGCTGTCAGATTAGTCCCCAGGCTGGCACTGGACTTAGGAAAAGCTTTGAGGGGAGACACAGAAACTCACTTTATCCTGTCAAAGCCATTCCAAGATCTGTTCTGTTTTCCTTTCTGCAAAATCTTTACAAAGTGATTTTTCTCTTCGTGTAGAAAAGCTGTCCCCATGCCCACTACACATCTGAACACCATCAGTGCCTGAGAGCTGCCTAATGTCCCATTTTCAGGGGGTCACAGGGCTCCTTTGAACTTCCATAATGCCTTCAGTTCTCCCACTCTAACCTTGACAAAAAGCCTTCTCAGCAGGACTCTGTGGCTTGAAGACAAAAAATAGCTGTGAGGTTTTAGTACCATGAGGCTGTGCATTTTGTACAACTCTCCTGTCTACAAATTTCTTATAAATGAGAGATTAAATCAATTTCAGAGAGCTCACTGGGATATTTCCCTACTTCTCTGATGACAAGCACTCTGGAAATAAAGACCCCTTGTTTAAACTGTTGGTAATCTTTACTTTCTACTAGGCTGGTATTAAACTGCTACAACAGCTGGCCTTACAAGAAATTGCAAGGGTTAAAAAACTGCAGTAACTATGAGCAAAGGAGAGAAAATCCAAATTAGGGGTTGCTGCAGTTCTGTTCTGAAAACCACTATTTTATTCCAAAGAAAACTCCCAATGACATTTCCATTGGAGCCACAATGTTTTGTAATCTCTGGACAATAGTTCCACTTGACTGCAGGATTGCTTACAGTAAATGGCAAGAATCAAGGTATGATCATTTACTCACTAAACTTTCTGACAAACGTGATTGTTTACTTATTAAGCTTTTCACAATTTGAACAGAAGTAAACATTGTAAGAAAACAAACTAAAGAACGTTTATACTAAAAACGGTGAATATTTTAAACTAATTTAAAAATTGCTAAAGCTTATGTATCTCATTTCATTAGGTACCAGAAAATTTTGAGGCTACATTCTTGTGTTTTCAGACAGGATTTTCCACAGAATCTCCTTGAGCCAGGCAGACACTCTGTATCAGTCCTAAATCAAACTCATCACCATTATTATCTTCTTTCACGTACAGGAATTCATCCATCTACTGCCAGTAACAATTTCACAGGTAAACAGGTCATCTGGGCCTTTATTAAGGTCTGTAAAATGTAATGGGAATCATCCTGATTTCAAGCATCAGCTTTTTTATCACCAACCAGCTGTTTCTAGTGATGGAAATAAGCACAGGAGGTGATGTATTTAAATCATCCAATGTTTCTCCTACACTGCTAACCAAAAGAGTGTCATGGAAAAATCCTGTGACTGAAACTGCTTCACACCACAGAGTATTCCACATCCATGTGTACATAGCACTCAGTGGTCCCTAAATATCACATAGGAAGCATATACTATACTATACTATACACAGCAAGTGCTCTGCCAATCCTAAACGGATATTTCCTGGACTTTCTCAAAATGAAATACCTGAAATAAAATGGACACTTCGTTGCACATCATCAGAGGGGTATTTTTATAGCATGAGAATGGATGCAAGTACAGCTGAACATTTAATGAACTGGCCATGTAGATCCATCTGGGCTGGCATGGGAGCCCTAAGTTTTCTATGGTCATCCCCAAGTATCCAAATGGCTTGGAAAAAGCACACTGAATCATGTCTTTGGGGAATAGGCCTTATACAGAATTTTCCTCATCCAAGAATCTACATTTTGAATAGAACAGAAATCTTGGCCGTTACATTAAGCGAAATGTGTTCAGTCTCACAAGTCTGAATTAAATCAGTAGTGCACAGATTCAGAGTCAAAGGGATGGTTCACTACCCTCTAATGACAGCAAATGCAAAAAAAAAAAAATTTCTAAAGTCTCTAAAACAAGTTGGCAACCCAAACAGATGGTGTCCACCACTGCTGCTTCTGTCCTTAAAAAAAAATTATAAATAGCTGGTAATGAATAAACCAAGAATATGCATACAGAAGACTAAAATCACCCTACATGAACAGACTGTAAAGAGAATAAGCTGTAAACCAGCATTAGAGGAATTAGTCCCAAGAGTCTCTTACTTTGTTATTTAGCCATCACATTTCTTTCTGTGGTGATGGTGTGAAATTGCTCAAAGAAAGAGGCACCAACTATTTTTCAGTATTTGTATCTGTTTTCTTGCCGTCCTTAACCTTGTGTGATAAAGGTTGTGTAAAACAGCAACAAAATATTACATCAGAAGTTTTTTCTGTTAATATAACACTTTTCTCTCTCTAAGTAGATGGAAGCAGTTATTCAAAGGGAATGCATTTTGTACATGGAAATTACAGCTGCATTGCTGTTGTGAAATGGAACAGCATTAATCCATTCCTTGGCAACAATCACAGTGAGAAAGAGAAATGATGCAGTAAACATATGTAACCTATTCCTCCTACAAACCAAATAATGTCTCCTTAGAGTCCTCCTTGGATTCTGCAATACAGAGAGGTTTCAGTAATCCTGTCCTGTACAAAATATTGCAGGAGAAGGAAGATAAATCAAAGGACTTCTATATTTAACTTTCAAATATATTGGTTATTCTAACACTGTAGTTGTTCCAAATCATTTGAGTAGCTTGAGGACAATGAAGCATTGTTGGAATATATGGCTTTGAAATATCCCTCATTACATACACTGTAGCTCATCAAAAATGAAAAACATTTGCCAGACCTGGCCTTGATTATCTTTTCCTTTCAATCTGGGCATAAAATTTTATGGCAGAGAAATGGGAGAGGACAAACTAAGGATTCCATTCCAACCTCTACCCTGTCCCCCTGGGCTGTCCTGTTTGGTCCAAGAGCAGCAGTTGTGGTGGATAAGCTGGACCAGTCCCTTTGCAGAAGCAGCCCTTAAGCTGCCCTCAAAGCCAGATTTACTGCCCTGACCACCCATGAGCACGGATGTAGAGGCCAAGGCATTGAGACCAATGTGGGATTCACTTTATCCCTGCAAATTGACGTGGGCAGTGTCATGCCATGGCCAGGTTCAGCAGAGCAGGCAGGAAAAGAGCAGCTGAGGAGATTGGGAGGCCAGAAAGTTCCTGTCCTCTGCTGCCCCAGACACAGACCTTCAACTCAAACACAAACACAGCTCATAAGCAAAAACAGAGGCACATAAAACCAAAACCAATCCATTTATTTCAGTGCAAACAGGATTCTGTCTTTCAAATTGATTAAAAAATATAAATGTAAACAGATCTAGCAGTCTTCAGCTGTTTTAATATTGCAGGTAGTTGAACTAATGCTCATGCAGCATGTGTTGTGAATAACACAAGACAATAAGATAATCCAGGACAATTTAAATGAGTCTGTTTGAAAACCCTTCTGTTTCCCAAAACAAAAATACCTGAAATGAAAAATCTATTCTAGAATTATTTACTGATGCATGTAATAACTTTTCTTGTATGTGGACATCTTTCCTGTGATTTCACTGGATCACTCTGGTATTTGTAATTAAACATATATTTAAGCTTGTTCAGGACCAAAATATCTTGAGGCCCTTAATATGTTTTATGGTTAAAACCAAAATTATTGCATTTATTTATTATTCCTAGGTTCAAGAAGCATTCTCAACAATGTTCCTAGCAGTAATATAAATGGATTATATAAACATATTACAATAACTTAATTTTTCAAGTTAATGCAAATAAATGCTTTAGAAAAGTTACAATAACGGTAACTCATTTTCAGACTAGCATTGTGAATAACAAGTTCTGTCCCAAATGAAATAATAAAAAGTTAATAATGCTAACTTTCTATTTTTTTCTTCCTTTAAGGCAAATTGAAGTGCATGAATAGTAAAATAAGGTTCAAGTTTGGAGACA
Source organism: Dicaeum eximium (assembly GCA_013396995.1). Classification (NCBI taxonomy): domain Eukaryota; kingdom Metazoa; phylum Chordata; class Aves; order Passeriformes; family Dicaeidae; genus Dicaeum; species Dicaeum eximium. The sequence goes on along the minus strand of VWZP01007832.1, from coordinate 481,270 downwards.
TATATTTGAAATTCAATATATTATTTTGAGCCATATTTTTTCCTCATTATATGAACAGAACCTTTTAAATTTCTAATTCTGTGGCAGCATTCTCATTTGACAGAATCCAGGATTAAACCTGGATAAACATGAAGAAACCTGCCTTCATTAACAGATATCCAATTAAACCATGCAGTTCCTTAGGATCCCAAGTGACAGTAGTACATTAAGGCACACATTACTCACTGCAAGGGATCCTGACTAATACCATCCTTGGGAAAATGCCTCTCCACCACCTCTCTGTGTGAGTAGCATTTATTGTTGCTCAGGGGTTTTGTCACCCTTCCAAGCTCCCACCTTATCACAGGAAGCATATCTTGACAGCTGCCCAGGCATTGCTTCCTGGATGTGTCCCTGCCTTTCCCTGGTGCAGCCTGGCAATTCCTCTTAATGGAGAGCAGTAAATATAGATTTCTGGTCACACTGACTGAGAATGGGAGGTGAATGTGCAGCTCAGAAGGCTCCAGATATTTACATACCGTTCTGTATTACAGAAACACTTCAGGGCAGTTGTTGAGGCTTGAGTTAAATGGCTTTTTCTGGAAGTAACTGTGAAAACAAAGAAAGGCAGAAATTCTTGCTGTAAACTCACAGGAACCTAAGGGAAATGGGGGGAGGGTGAGAGACTCTTTTAGCTAGGAAATAGGATAGCATGGCATTCAGGTGGGAATGGGGTAGGCAGCGAAAGAAATTGGGCACTTCGCCTAATCCTTCAGCCCCACTGGGGCAAAACTAATGCTTATCTACAATAAGAAGAGAATAAATTCCTTAAAACCCAATTTGAGCATATTTCTGGTGTGATCCTTCCAAAACAAGTTAAGTGTTTTAGGAGCATAAGCTTCATTGGAAATCACACCTGAGCCTAATTATGATCTTGTAGATCAAAAGCCCTTTTATTTCAACCAAAATGTAGCTAGAGTACTGCAAGAACTGAAGAGATAAGAACGAGCTTGTAACATATTGCCATGAACACAGACCTGATTCTTTGCATATGCAACTAACTACCCGTTAATTATCTTCATTCTCCTTTCATTAGATCTATCCATCCACGTGCCAATCACTCTCTTTCCGCTCACCACCTCAAATTTTCTTCAGAAGCAGTAACGTGGGAGAAAACAGTCAGGTTTAAAACTAGGTGTTGTATTTATACAGTTTATACCTTGCAGGAAATTCTGTGGGTGAAGCTGAAGATGTGACCAAACTAAATTATTGCCGTGATCACCTTTGATGCAGTCACCCAGCTGAACCCCCAGTGCAGGGGGGCTGTTCACTCCAGTGTTGCCCAAAATGATGTGTGCTTATGAGATAAGAACAGAAATCTAATGCTTAGTGCCCAGCAAGATATCTTTTAGCCTCCTGGCTTTTCTTCATAGCTTTTGAAAGCAGAATCTCTGCAAACTGATGTATAGAGAGTTATGCCTTATGTGGGAGAAGCTTTTTAAGTTGTTTCAGGGCAAGACGCTGAGAGAAGAAAAGCCACCTTCTGTTTGTTGAGGCCATTGCGGAGTTTGTCTACAAGGTTATGTCTTGAGGCAAAAGCAAGCAGCTGGCAGGAGCTGGTATACAGCATCCTTTTATTTTTGAGACTGCTGGGAAAGCATAAGGGAGTTCTTAGGGTAGGGAGGGTGTTCACAGAGCAGCGCAGTGCGAGATCATCAGCACATCCCAGCACACACAAAAGAAGATGGCCCAGCATCTGTTCTGGAGCTCCAGAGTGTGCAAGCCAAGAGTTCTGGGCACTGGCAGTCATGTATGGAGATGGATCAGCGTGCCTGCCAAGGGGTTTGGATGCTGGTAATCAAGCACAGAGATGGATATTTTGGTTGGAAGGCACAGAAAATTAGCAGTAAAATTAAGTATGGTTCTTTCCAGTGCCTTAAATGTGATCAGACTAAAGAATTGATTTACATTCTCAATAGCTTGAATATTTCCCATAGCAGAAATGGTGCAGAAATGGGGTAGAAATTTTAAATAATAGGAATATATTTTTTTAAGTAATGCTCCACTCAACTCATTTCATCTATCTGTGCCTTGATTCTTCATAATTACTTTAAATTCAAAGACATATCATGGTGATTTGGATAGAAATACATGCTCACATAAGCATCCATATTGGAGACAACAAACTCAAAATTATGTAAAAAAAAAATTAATCACGTTCCCCTGAATGCAAAGGTATTTTAGACTCCAGAGCAAGACTTTCCTATATGACATGCATTTCTATAGCTATTGTAAAATGAGAAATGTTTTTTCTAAGGAGAAGCAGGTGTGGATGTTAAGGTGTGACTTCTTCAGCACCTGAATTACCTCTCCTTTTGTGCTATCCTGAAGTGTTGGCGTTGAACTCCACAGGGTGGCACCAGTGCCTGCGAAATTACCCACAGCGAATTTTTGACCTGCGGCACTCAGATGTCAGGCTCTGGTGGTGGAGAGAGGGGATGCCATCTACTCCTCGGTGTGTAGGGGCTGGGCCACCAAGTGCCCTTCAGAGTTTGAGGTACAGAACAATGATTCAGCCATACTTGCTATGAAGGCAGATTCCATGGATTTTGAAATCTGATCAAGGACTGGTCCCTTTCCCTGGGACAGTTTGATTAATAGGCATTAAAGGGTAATTGCATTTAAATAATTCAATAACGTATTTGCAGTGAGTCAAATGCTGGAGTAAGAGGAGCAGGGTAGAAACCAAGCAAAGGTGTCATCTAACACTCATTGGGCTGTGAGTATTTCTAACAGCATCTAGTTTATGATCCACCTTTCTTTGTTTGTTTTAATGAGGATAATCCACCCTAATGTTGGAATAATGAAGAGATACTGAGATGGTCAGTGCACACCAAGACCTCAGTGCTGGCAGGAGTGATCTGCTGACAGAAGACTCTTGTGTATTTTACACTGCAGCTGCAGAACTTCACAGCACACAATTTTTATCATTATGCAGCTGATTAATTGTTTCTGTAATTATGTTACCACCTGAAAATACTGCTGCTGTATAAACTTCCAGCCCCATGCAACTGAAGTGTGTGGGTGTCGACTAATAGATGTCTGGGTTAAAAAAGTAATTTTACAGCAAACAAAATTTATCTGCATATAGCTGCATACCCACTACTGTTGGTCAGTGGGAGAGTGATGGCAGCTCTGTGTCACTCTGGTATGCTGGCACTGAAGAGAACCCACTGTCTCCTGCCAGGAGTCTTTGAGGAGTCAGGGCTGTACCAATGTTCCTGCATCAGCTTTTGGATAACAGAAAGATTGAGAAAATAGCTGGCAGTGTCAGCAAATAAAGCAAATGGAAGAAGGGAAGGGATTAGCACAGTAGCTAAAGATCAACGTACTCCAAAATGGGGTTGGGGATGTTATCTAATTTATAGTTTGTCAGAAAGTCATCAGACAATTGAGCAAATTATCAAAGTAATCCTGTTTCTTCCTTGCATCAGACAGGAAATTTCAATTCTCAAAATACAAATTCTCATAACAAATTAAGTTTCAGCATTTAGAGACAATTATAAGAATTTTTTATGTCATTCATAGTGAAGTGGTTGCATTCAGAATGCTAGACTTCAGCAGACACCTGTGGTGCCTGTTGTGCATTAATTTACGATCTCCTGCCATAACTGTTTTCTTCTGAGCTTCCCCACAGTCTCTGTGTAGCCTTGTGTTTTACCTCTAAAATACAGCAGGAGCTGTGACTTTTTTAAAGTGTATATTTAACTCTGCTGTAGAATTTCCCAGAGACTGGATCTTATCATTCATTATCTTGCTCCTTTGGTTGCCTAAGCTACAAAATTCATATAATACTTATTATTTTCTAAACTGCTTTGATATTCTTACATGAAAAGCAACTAAGAGCGAAACACTACAGCAGAATGCCATAAATGCCAGCTAGGAACCATCAGTAAGCACCAGACAAAAAGCTACCAATGTTTGTGCCAGAGTTAAAAAAATTCCCTGAGATATCAGAACATTTCTGAAATCGTTAATTTAAATTAGGGCTTCACTTATTTGTGCCCTCAAAAGTAGCAATCTCCAGCAGTACCTTTATGCCTTATCTGATATTTTAAAAGAACAGTGCAAAGAAAAAGCCATGCCAAGATCTTGAAGGGAGAGGAAAAAGGATAGAAGAGATTTGTGCCACATTTTATACTTATAGAGAAAGTCCTGAATAATCCAATGACAGGGACAAAAAAGAAAAGAAAGCTCATTTCAAGACAGCAAAAGGGGGTTCCCTCCTGGAAGAATGCTGCAGATTGGGTAATACGGCAACAATTTCCAGCCACAAAGGCACAATAACTATCATGTTAGATAAGGACTACCATGATTCAGAACGGTTTGGTCACATCAACAGTGGAGCACAGCAATACCCAGAGAAAACACAGCTATCTTAAACTCCTTACAGTCACAGACCATTGCAAGGGCTACAAATACACGAGGCACAAGAATCGGTCGGAAGGAAATCGTTGTCTCAATGTTCTTCTGACACAGCAACATCTTTTCACCTGGGGACAAATCCTCCAGTCGTGCATCTTCCTGAGCCCCAGGGCAGCTGTCACAGGAGCTGGGCCGTCACAACAGTGGGACATTTCCATCACAAGTTTCCTCCCTGAAAGTACGGGGCAGATAATTCATGGCTCTCGTCAGAAAGCTCCTCAAAATGGAGGGAGAGGTGTGCTACAGTTTTATGGAATTGGTAACAATCCAGAGATAACTGGGAGAACAGGAAGGTTGTAAAGAATTCTCAGCTGCTCTTCCTAGCTTACATTTTGCATAAGCCATTGCTGTTATGGTTTGGGTTTTTTTTTTTAACACTGAAATACTGTTTCAGGAAATCTTACCTGTTTTAAAAGGACACTGAAATTACTTTTCTTACATGAAGCTTTATTCAACATTGTTCTATGCCTTTTGCTGATTTTCTTCAAACTTTTAGTGTAAAAAAAAAAAAAAAGAAACCAAACAAAAAAATCCCCAAGGCAATATAATGGGGACCAAATTAGTGAGAGTAAAAGTAGAATCCTTTTCATTGCCAAAACATAGGTATGAACCAAAATATCAAAAGAACTCACGAAATTCCAAGCCTTTGAACTTCATGACAACATTATAATCCAGTGAAGCTATATTAAACTTGATATAAACGTCTTCTAAGTAATTTATATTTTGGAGTGTGTCATTAACAGGAATCACAACAATGAGTTTCAAAATTAAAAAAAAAAAATCAAAATATCCAGCTCAGAGAGTTATGATGTGACTTATTTTTACTTATGTCCCAGCTCTTCCCCTCAAGCTCACACAGATACTTGCCTAATTGTTTGTAGTGCTTCATATTCTATTCCACAGTTCCTAAAATAATCACCTTTACAATTTTATCAATCTCTCCCTTTAAAAGGACAATAATTAGACCTGATTTTCAGAAATATTAGGTAGCCAGACCTCTAACTTACTGTAGCAAGGGTGACAGGAATTCAGTGTCCAGATTCTTATGGCACAAATCCAAAATTAAAGAATAAAAAGCAATAGATATTAACAAAAATATGCATCCTAATTCAATATATATTTCTCTAAAGTTGAGATTTTTTTACACTGATAATCCATAAAAAAGAAGTCTATGAACAAATATGCACTTATAAATTCCGTTTAGGGTTACTTACAGTTTATTAAGCTTTCTCCTAGTAATGTGATGAACAGAGTACACTGGTAGGTATCCAGCAGATAAGAAAAAGAAAAGAAAAGTTTAAAAACTTTTTTAAAAAAGTTTATAGCGTTAGTTGCATATTTTAAATTAACGATCAGCCGTAGACAATATACAAGCAGATGTAGGACAAAATGTTCCTGTTCTAGACTGAGGCAGTTAAATATTTTCCAACCAGCACAGTTTCAAGGTAGTAATTCACTGTACAATTCAGAAAGAAATCTTGTATGCAGTTTCACATAATAAACCTTTGCCCGTTTCTTATGAAAATCTCAGAGAAAAATCTTTGGTATTTCATATTAATATTGTTCACCTGAATTTAAAACAAATGTAATGGCCCGTTACACTTTTGTGCCCGTCAACACACTTTGCATACAAATTGAAAATAACAGCTTACTGCCTCACTTTTATCAAAATCAAAACAAAAGAATGCATCCAGTCTAAGTATTTGAATATATTTAGTTTATTTAAAAGCATTAAACTAGTTCTATCAGCTTTTATCTTCCAAATCCCCAAACTTCCCTATGTCAGAAAACCTCATTTTAAGTAAATTAAACAGAATATCTGTCTACCTTACTGCAAAATAATGCTGCAGAACTTACACTTTCCTTATGTTGAAGACCTTGTATCTAACTTCATTTATTTTCGGTTACAATCTTACATAAAAGGAAAGGGCTCCTATTAAATTTAATTAGAGATTTTTATTTTATATAAATCAGATCCAGATACTGGGCACAACATTCAGCTGGCAGGTGTTATTTTAGCTACAGCTGCTTGATGATCTGGCCCAGTTTGTACCTCGACTGCATGTTTTGTTCAATAAGCCATGATACTGTTGGCCAAAAGTATTCATGGCCAAACAGACATTTTTGATGCCATCCATTGGTTAACATTATGCCAGCTAAAGAAAGGAAATAGCAGGAATCATAACCTCCATCTTTCTTTTCTTTGATTATTAACACGAGAAAGTGGAATGGTAGGGAACCTTTTACCTCCATACTGGTTTGTTCACAAAGTTGTTTTTTATCTGTTACAAATTCAACTGCAAAAGCAGGTGGGTAGTTTTCTGCTATAATAGCTGATTTCTGGGTTTGGTTCTTCTTAGTTCTAATATCCCCAACTTTTTTCTTCCCATGGAAATTAGATTAAAAGTATCAAAACATATAATACATATATATTAACAGATGCATCAGGGAAAAAATCAACCTGAAAATGTGATTTGGAAAAAAGTACTTCTAATGGACCAGTTGTTTGATAACCCTCTACTCTGAAATTTAGTTTTAGAGGGAGAGTATTAAATTAAGATAATTAATGGATTTGTTTGGGGAAGTATCTGCACTCTTTTTTAAAGGAAACCCACAGAAGACACTGTTCAGTCAGCTGAGAGCAGGTTTTAAAGAAGGTGTGTAAAACAAAGTGCCCTTCTGAAAAATTAGAGTCCCCTTAGGAGCTGAAGTCTCGCTGAAGCTGATCAGAGAACCTGCAGGGTCAGTAATGCTCTGGGACTTCAGCCCTGTCCCTTATAATTCTCCAGGGGTTCTCCAAGAGCTGTTTGGTTTATGGCAGCAGGCTTGTGCCATTGTATGTGGTGGCAGCTTTTCCTGGGCTCTCAAAACTCCTTTCTTGGCAAGTCATTTCCCCTTTAATTCCAGAGAGAGAAGAGCTCCGTTTCTTCTGAAACTGGACAAGGTCTACAACCTTTTTAGAGACATCACTAGCTGTATGAAGTAATTCTTCAGGCATAAACTTCAGCACCAGCCTGTACCTTGGCAGTCTCTCAGCATGATTTTTTTCCTTTCTGTGCAGCCTAGTAGCCAATTACTATCCTAAATATTTTGTTTGCCATTAGCTGTAATAATGAAGTTGCAGTTAGAAATCATGCTCCACTGCCTTAGTATTGGATGGTTAGGTTTACTTTTTATACCCATAGCAATTACATGTCAGGTGAGAGGTTGTTTTCTGTTTTCCATGTCCTTTCTCATCTGTATAAATCTACAGGGTTTCTACCAGCATTCAAAAATAGACAGGTATTTCCAGAATATCTACGAAAAGTATTTGCAGGGATTCCAAACAGATTAAAATTGTGACTGGTCTGGTAGAAATATTTACAAGATTTTTACTCCAGCAGTGTTTGTACTGTATGCTTCAGTCAATTACAAGTCATCCAAAAGACTAAAAATACAGTAGTTATGACACTCTTCTTTATCCCTTGGAACTATGCTGAACAATGCAGTGCTGACTCCCTTGCTAGATTACTGGAAGGCAAATATTAAATTCCAGCAAAGAAGCAATTACTAAATCGATGTTTGTGATTAATTCACTACTGATTAGTTCTGACATGCAGGCAGTCTGACTGGACCTATAAAGGCAGTTAAAGAGAGGAAAAGATGTGTAGTATAAAATAACATTTGATTCTGTTATGAGGAAAAACAATACCATTAAATGAACACTGATTTTTTTTTTTTTTTTGAGGTGGAAGATTTGAAAGTTTGCCCTTCTCCCATCCTAAACATCTCATATTGTTTTCAATAATTTTATTATAGACACTATTCTGTATATCATGACCTAGCCTGGTGGAAATCATTACAGATCTATTGAAGATTATTGTTTTCTTCATATTATTGGAGGCACAGGTGTGATTTTTGTTTATTGACCTATTTATTATAAGTAATCATGCAATAATATGTTCTGTTGTTCACCATTGTTTCTCAGCAACAGTACTAATTAGAACATTTAAGTAATCCAGTTGTACAGCTTGTGTTTTTAAGTGACTGACAAAACATCTGTAAGTGCTAGTATTGGAAGGGAACAGCTGTAAATGTACTCTGCATTAGCATAAATTACCTGGTGAATATCAATAAATGCTTCTGCAGAAATAAGATTGCTGCAGAGATATTTCAGTAGCTCACACTAATCAGCTAAAATAAAATGTAAACAGCTCCAAAATTAGACTCAGTAAATCATATCGCACCTTGGTGGGAAATAAACTATGAGTTCCAGTTTTTCAATTCAGAGGGACTGAAGAAATACATATAAATTTCCTTTAACACTGTCATTCTTCTTGCTACTCTTTCTGAAAGCTTCCTTCTCATGAAAACAACGTTTTGATCTTTACATACAAATAAACTGCTCCTGAGGCAGAGTGGGAGTATAAGCATAGGCGTGTGGATTTACAGACCCTGTTTGTTTCATCTAGCAGCTCCAAAGGCGTTCAGCAGGCAGGGACACTTCCTTTCTTTCCCACTGGCTCATGTCTCAGCATCACCCCAGTCTGACCCTGGATCTGCAGCATTCAAAGCCAAAGGAGTAGTGCAGCAGAACAGAGGGAATTAGGAAGAGTATCACTGATTAAACTATTGATCAGCCTCTCTGCTAGAGCTAAGGCACTTCTCCATTTGGAATTAAGCTACTGAACATGCCTTGCAACTAGGTGGAAGGCCTGACCCAAACACAGAAAAGCTACAGAAACGCTGAGACAAAGATGTGCAAGAGGGGTGGAAGGAATCTGGAGATCGGTTAGGAAAAAACTGTCATAGCAAAAGAAGATGTTTGCACAAAAATTTTGCAGCCCTCCTTCTAATGGTTGTTGTGTGTATCACCATCGTGTCTGCTCTCCAAACCCTGAGCAGGACTCAAGGAATGGAGCTCTATTTTTAAAACTTTACTAAAAGAAGGGTGCCTCATTTTGATGCTGACGTGAGCGCACGACTAGTTGGGGAAGATACTAATAAGTATTCCTGTTCAAGGCACGGGAGACAGGAAAACTGGAGGGGAAATTATGGAAGGAGGTAAGGTTTTGCCAAAGGGGCTAAAGAGCAGAGTAATTCAGAGCATCAGCACTCTGAGAATCAATATTGTAAGGCTGTATTTGTCACACAAAATATAATGCAGTAATCAGAAGCTGGAGCCCAGACAAAGGGAGAGGGCTGGATCTTTGGGCAGCTGTGGACAACAAACACAAGTTTTAGATAAAGATATTTTCCTGCTGCAAAAGAGGATTAATCCAGCCATAGCCAAGAGCATTTTATAACCTTTGGCTGTTCAGCACACGGCAGGGACAGACCTAGGGAAGGCTTAGGAGCTGAGCATGCAGAGGACACAGAGCTTTTCCATATGCTTTGTCACATCAAATGCCCATTTGTTGATAAGTTCATGCCTTTGAACAGTGTAATATGCATGTTGGTTGTGGAAGTCATCATTCTTATCTGGACTATGTCCTGAGTTCCCATCAATTTTTTTAAAATGCTAATTATTATAACCTCTGTGTCTTCTCAGTACATGCCTTTTAGACTTAAGGCTCCTTTGAGCAATATAAAGTACAAATATTTTCATGTATGTTGTCCATTAAATAATGGAATTTAGTAGTCTGTTTCTTCTTCAAGAAACATACACAAAAAAAAAAAAGTTGCAATGAACACCTCACTGGCAATATTTTTTCTTGTAGATATTGCTTTTCCATAGCCAGCTGAAATAAAAGCACCTTTTCTTCCATCAGTGGTCTCACAAAATTATGGAATGCAATGAGTATAACTTAGTTATCTGTAAAAATAAAGAGCAACAACATCTTACTGCTCAAGCCTTCCCAGTTTGTTTATGTGTGGTCCATGTGCTGCACCTAAAACTACTCTGTGACTTGAACTTGATCTGAGACAGTAATAAAATATCTTGTGCATAGATTATTTCTTTCTGTGCATTCATATAAACAGAAAAATTAAATATGGTAAGTATTACTGTTGGAAACACTTTATTCGTGTGTAAATCTTAAACTTTTAGAATATTCAAGTAGGAAGTCATTTGAATTGAAATGTCAGGAAGAAATACTTTCTGTGAATATGAGGCTAACCTTATTGAAAGCCATTCCTAATTAATATTTCATCAGCTGCCTGATGTTAACTTCTAAGCTAAATTAGCTGAAGAGGATGAAATTAAACATTTGTAAATGGAATGTTCCTGTTCACTTATGACTGTCTCCACAAGAAGTCTCTGCTGCAATACACAGGTAAACATACTTCATTCTCACTCCTGTGTTTTCTCAGGTGGGTAATGCTTCTGAGTAGTGGATTTGTAACATAAAATAAAGAGTCTGTTCATTAAGGTGGCATTAAAATGTTCTGAATCAGCATAAAAAGTTGACTAAGAGTGACCAAAAAAATTTAGGAAAAATAATAATCAAGAAAAAGTCAAGACTTACGGGTCTGTTTTCCATTGGCAAGTAAATAAAATAGTACCTTTCTTATTCCCACACGGGTTTGTTATACTATCACCACAATCAATGGAAGAACCATATTCCTTCATGAGAGCATGCCATCATTTTCTACTTAAAATTATAGATTTTTCCTTTCCTGAGAACTTTGTGAATCTGAGTGACCTGATGAGGAAAAATTACTTCCTTTTGGTTATAGTTCCAACTATCAATTATTTATCCCTCCTCAACTGGGTAGATGGCTCACTTTTCAGGCGACTAATCTGCTGCACGTTACAGCAGATAAGATGCTGCAAATTACATGTTGAGGAAAACAGGTAGATGCTGTGTTACTGAAACCAGTCAGTGTGTAGCTTGTAAAGGGTCTGCTGGCCTCTATAAAGAGTGGAATTATCCCTGCAGCAGCCACAGTGACCCCTTAGAGGGATTTCTTGACTACTGTGGTGATAACAACTACAATTAAGCTGAGATCTATGCATGTCAATTGTAGCTTTTATTCTCTTACTGTTTGATGTTTTTAAAAAATCCGATATTTTACAACAGCAGGATTCATAGCAGAGAGCACAAACTGGGGTCACTGTTGCATATTAGCTTAATTAGTCCCTCTGACCATGTTTTACAGTTTTATACAGCATCACCCCAATTATGCAAGAACAGACTGCTTTTATGCCTCCTACATCTATTTAATATCAACTCTACTGCAGAACAAAAAAAAAATATTGGGTTTTGCCATGAATTCTCCATACCATAAATTAAGAAATGTGTTAGAGAAACAGAGGGAAACAACCAAAATCCAGTAAATCACTGAGCAATTTAGACTGCCTTGATGGGCTTTTATTAATTGCTGAAAACTTCCTATTAATTGCTGAAAAAATAGGCAATACTTCTACTTTTTAATACTACATTTTTTTCTGTGAACTTTGTCCTGATTTTTTTCTCCTTCTTTTGCCGTCAGTTTTCCTTTAGTGTTGTTTTTAGCAAATTTGACAGCTAATGAAGTTACTATGGCAAGTGCAACCAGGGAGAGGAAAGAGGACATTGAATGATATTTTGAGAAACTGCATTTTGAAATCAGTATTAGTGTGAACATCTTGAATATGAAACTCAATCCTCAAAGACTGCACCAATGAGTTATGTGAATCCTGTGCCCAGTGGCACGGCTCATGTTTTGCACATCAAACATTCACATTTAGCTGACTGGAAACAATCTGTAAACTGGACATGATTTTGCAGAATCCATTTACAAAACAACAAATGTCTTCACATAGTTTTCAAAAAGAAAAGAACAGATATTTTTAGCCACCTTGTTTCACTTAGGAAGAAGTGCACATGCACAACTACTGCAAGAAGATGGCTGCATGCCCTCCAGTTGTGAGAATTCAGGGCTTGTAGCTATCAATCTGTCAAAAATGCTTAAAGAGCATAATTTCCCTGGCCATCCAGTTATCATTTCACCAGTATGGTCTCAGCTTCACAGCTTATCACATGCGCCACATCCAGAGTCACAGAGAGGGTTATTTTCTGTCCTGCTGCTGATGGATAAGGAAGAGTGACAGGAAAATCAATGAGTAATCAATTCAGTGGGTAATAGATCCAGCCCTTTGGGGTGGTCAGGCACGGGGGAGCTGTACTTCATGGACTGCTAAACTCTGAGGGCAAGAAGGTGTGAATGTGTAATTTGTCTTTTTTACCATAAACAGTACCAGAAATGGCAAGCTGCAAGGAAGGAAACATTTAGGAAATAAATGGATCATGAGGTCAATGGACCAGCTACCGCTGACCTTCGTAACTCTGAATCACACCTGTAACAAGGAGCTGTGATGAAAGGCAGTGTATGAAATCATGTTTCTTTTTTAACCACTATTCTGTGTTCCATTCGTTTCAAAAATATTGGGTTATTCTCAGCATAGAAAAGAGAAAATTGTATCATCTCTATGAGGAAATAAACTGTGGTCTTTAGAATACTAGCATAGTCATTACGTACCAGCAAAAGTGACTTTTTTCAGTTTTGGATGTTTTTTCAGATGCCATCATGGGGATCATTTATATAATGTGACTGTAGTTTACTATAAGTGTTAAGATTCATTTATAAATGTGAAGTTTATGACCATGCTATCAGAAGGAATGTTCATTCTGATAAAGTAAAGGAAATTAATAGAAAGTATTTATTCCACCTCCTAAATAATTATTCTGGTTGGAGATACTTTAGTATGAGTCTGAATGAGCAAGTGACATTTGAAGTGCATTACTTCATTCAATAAAAGTCAGTTATAAGTATGTATAGCTTATTTCTTATAAGCATAAGAACTATTACAGTTATGAGCAAATGTAAGAGCCATATTACTCTGTGTTTACTTCCTCAAAATTCCTGCATTTTACTCTAGAATCCTTATTAATTCTATTAGTACTGTTAGTTTTTAAAGTATATTGGTATGTTTATCCTTCTTTAGTATTTTTCCAACCTCTTCTTCTCTATCAGATTTGTTTATTTTTACATTAAAAGCTAGCAAACTATCAGTTTTAGTTCTGTAATGAAGAACAACTTTGGTTTCTACAGTTATTTTTTAAAGGACTAGGACAGTTTTTAAAGCATTCACTGATAGCCAAGACGATAAAATCATGAATGAATGCTCAATTTGCAATTTCTTTCTGAAGCTGAATATATAGTCAGTGATTTGCTAGTATGCTTGATCAGAGAAGGTTTAAGTTATACATTGAAAACAGAGAGAGTAAAGTTTAAAAGTTCATTCCTTTTTTATGCATAAATTTATATATTATATATATATAAACTAAATATCTATAGATACTTAAAATTACATATATTTCTGAGACTATAGTATTAATTTGATAACCCAAAGAAACTTGTGGAGCGTTATCATTCTATAAATAATCTGATGGGTTTTACTCTTTTCTCCCTGGTCATAAAGTAACTGTATTTCTGCACTGGATAAATAATTTTTAGTTTTGCAAGGCTCTTGCAGTTCATCATTAGAATTAGCAGACTGGCCATTAACTTGAAAAGTACCATTTTTGATCTGTGTTCAAATAAAACTTCTGAAAGGAGAGGATAACAAACAAATAATGAGAAACATAAATAACTAATATTAAAAACCACAGGTCCCTCTTAAGGAATTTATGTTATTCTGAATGTATTTAAAATACTCTTTCCTCAGATGATTGTAAGAAGATGTATTGTTTTTCTAGGAAGTTCTTACTGATGGATAAAATTAACATTTAGCTGTTCCACTACAATTCATTCATCTGAAATAGCTTGGAGAAACAAATAAATTCTTGAATTATTAACAGTTTCATAAAGCAGGAAAGGTCTGCTTCTCCTCTGTTTATGATGCAGGTTTCTCATTTTTTAGGGCATCCTACGTCACATTCATCCATTATAGGTAGTCTGGTTCGTTATATTAACGAGAATTACTAGTTTGAATAAACGCTTTTCTTCTAGGTGCAAAAAGGGAGCTTAAATGCTGTCATTGGTAGCTGATGAGTAAGATCATTATGTTCTCCTGGTAAAATTAAGGACAGTTTCCCTGTCTCTGTTACTGGAAAGCTGATCTGCTCCTTGAGCTAGGGCAGCAGAGGCCGGTAGCTCCCTTGCAGGAGGCACCCAGCTCCATCCATGCAATCGGGTTTGTGCTGCTCACACAGCAACAGGCACTTATCCTGTGCCAGGGGCCACCGGGCTCACACAGGGAGAGGATTGGGAAGCCAGCCTGTTGGCTTTCATGGCTTGAACAAGGGAAAAAAAGTGCAGTGCATCTCCATCTGTCCGCCTTCTAGAAATCACTGATGGATACTTGAAAACGTGCCCTGCACCTGCATCACGGATGGTTCTTTAAAGAATTACAGAATCACAGAATGTCTGGGTTGGAAGAGACCTTCAAGATCGAGTGCCCGTGCCCTAACCCATGCCCAACCCGTGCCCTAACACCTCAACTAGATCATGGCACCCAGTGCCACATCCAACCCCTTTTTAAACACATCCAGGGATGGTGACTCCACCACCTTCCCAGGCAGACCATTCCAGTACTTGATCACCCTTTTCATGAAAATATTTTTCCTAATATCTAACCTGTAATTCCCTTGATGCTTGAGACTGTGTCCTCTGGTTTGGTCAGTTTACACGTGCACTGCGAGCCCTGCTGGTGTCTGGGGACAGGGAAAGGTGCTTCACAGGAATTAGGGTTTAAGAGTTACAGATTTCATGAGAGAACTGCTTGCTGGAAAATTATAAATATATTTTCATTTCTGCTTTTCTTTTTTTCTTACAAGCAAGTCGTCTAACCAGCTGTGATTTTTGTGGCTGACATCTGCTGAGAAAACCGGTAGAGACTTGCCACTTTTAAATAACAGTTAACTGCATCAAGAGCACTGCCTAGGCCAAGCTGAGCTGTCAAAACCAAAATTCCCACAATGGATTATAAAACTGATGTACTTTTTAAGGTTCTATCCAAAACAAAATATTCCAAACTGTTCCTATTTTCTCCTGTTAAAGAGACTTGGGTTTGCATTGGAAAAAACTCAACAAAGAGATTCCACTGGCATTTTCATGCTCTACAGTGTGGTTTCTAGGATATGCATTGCTTAAACAGAACTGGATCATGTCTGTGCAAATGGACCTAAAACTTATCTTTGCAGTCTGTTTTGTAAATGATAATCCACTGCCCTCCTGCCATGCTCTGAGTTTTAGCTGATGAATTCTATTGTCACATGTAATCAAAGTATGCCAAATGATCAGAACAGTGAAAATACATTTCAGCCATGAAGTCTTTTAAAAAACTTTACCCGAGAAATTCAGTGTGTCATAAAAGCCCAATCATTACACAGAACTGAAGGAACACCCTTTAATCTGGGATGAAAAGAAGCACCAAAACCAAGCATTCAAATGTCAAGCCAAGTCTTAATCAATTGGTTTGGATTTTTGGTTTTTGGGGTTCTTTTGCTTGAGGAGGTATGAAAGAGTGGTAAGTTTTTAAGAGATTTAAAATAATCATGTCTTTATGATTCCCTTTGGATTATTATTTTGGAGTCTTGAAGTTGGCTAGGATTAAATGTTCTTTCAGGATTATTTTCCGCAACCACAATAAGAAAATAAAAAGATAAAAGGAAAAATACATGAGAGTCTCAAATAATTGTTGTGTTTGGACACTAAATATTGTGAGGTTATTCACAAAGTAACGAAAGCTGATAACATTTTTCTTTCTTTTCCAGGTAAACTACCATTAAGGTCCATTTAGCCACTGCAAAAATGAGTCCTCTCTGACTGGGTCACCCAGCTGTCCTGCTGACATTTTCACAATTAGCCTCAAACATCTGCAAAATCCTTAATGGAGACCTTCCTTGATACAAGAGTAACACAACTGCCTCATAGAGAGCAGGACCCTACAGCCATGCCCTGATGTTATTGGAGCAACAGCTTAATTTTTCAGCTTGCAGACACAGACCCAAGTCTTTGGGAGTTACTCTACTGGGCCCATCATTTTTAAGAGTAAATAGCTTTATCTTTCTTCCTTCAGACTTCTAATGTTTAGTGGATTTTGGATGTGCAGCTCTCTGGGGAAGCTGTCTAGCAGGCGTGGAGTTGGTTATGTTAGAAAGCAAGCAAGCTGTGACGATGGGATGAAAATTCTCCCTTGTGCTCACTGTGTTCACTTGTCCAGCTGGTTTCATGCACTGTTTAACAAGGCATCAACCAGCTTCAGCAAGACAGCAGATACCTGAGAAACACTCACAAAGTGCAAGAGCAGTGATTTCCTGCTAGGCATGACACCTTTATAGAAATAAAAAGGCAATTTTTAGTGAAAGTAATCTGGTTCAGCAAACTGTGACAGACATTCAGATCCTCGGCTCATCTAATTCATTTTGACTCCATTAGTGTCAATGACATTGCATCAATATTCACCAACTGAGCATTTAACCCAGAAGCCTGAAATCACGAAAAGTCACTTCAGAGGCAATACTGGCAACTTTGAGAATAGATTTGCTTTGCTGTTCATACTTGAGTCTGTGTTTAGATGTCCACTCTGACTAGTGTGGCTTTTGTTATCAAATTATGGCTGCTAATAAGGAGAGGAGAATGAGATGACAGTCATCTTTTAAATTCCTTCTTTTCCACTTCTCAGTAGAAACCTCTTCAAGTCAAGTGTCTGTCTTTTGCCTCTTTCCTTCTGATGCAAAATCAAACTAGCATGAAAATAATTGATACATGATTTATATAATCTTCCAGTGTTCAGGCTGAAGTGTGGTTTTGGATAAAGCATCTCTGGGTGTTTGAGGCATCCCCAAATCTAGGAAAACACAATTTTAGGCTTGCTTAGCAGCAAGAAATGGATTTAGCTTCACAAAAAGTACTTAAGACATATTGACACATCTTGTATTTCTTGGAAGTAATGGAAAGTGATTATTTAAAATTAAAGAAGGCAAAGTGGGAGATAAACATACATTCAATTACCAGCTGCTGCTTTACGTGATTAGCTGGAGAGGGGGAAAATATTAAATTAATACAGTAGCCATCTATAGCTATACAGTATTTGTGCAGTGTCCATGGAACTGCGTGGAATTGAGGTGACCAAACTCACACTAGCTGGAGCTCAGTTGTGTGAAGAGAGGAGATTAACAGCTTTTATGGGACTTTTAGTTGAGTTGCTCTGTTAATTTAACAGCCAGCTCTGGCTTTATTATACTAAATAACCTCCTCATTCCCATGTTTAAGCTCTCAAGAAGGGATAAAGACATTAATAGCTGGCAAAGTGTTTAGAGTCAGTCAGGAGTGTGTACTGAACTAGCAATTTTGGTGCATTCCTGCACTGTGTACAGAGTGTGAAGCATCTAAGCACCCATTAAAGAGTGTCATCTAAGTGGAGTCCAAGACAGGAGGGAGTGAGGCCCATTTAGAAAGTCAGACAGAAATTCTGATTCTGCTATAGCTTTGCAAGAAGTACAACATACATGCCTGTGTGGTGGGATGGGCCAGATGTTCCTCACTGATGTACTGTCTATAGCAAATTAGTATCCACTGCTGTATTGTCATTTATGATTCTTTTTCATCACTGGTTGGTTGACCTACATTTCCAGATCTGTGTCTCAGATGAAATCAGAGATAGGATCATCTGTTCATCAGGACCCCTTGAAAGCCACCTGCTTTCACATATATATATATATGTGTGTGTCACAGGAGCCTAAAGATTGGGAGAGACATTCAAGATCATTGAGCCTGACCACCAACCCAGCACTGCCTTAACTGCCCCTAAACCTTATAACAGCCTCAAGTGCCACATGCTTGAACGCTTCTGGAGACAGTGACTACACCACCTCCCTGAACAACTTATTCCAGTGCCTAACCACTCTTCCAGTGGTATTTTTTATCTGATATCTAATCTGAGCCTTCCCTGGTGCAATTTGAGGCCATTTCCTCTCATCCTTTCACTTGAGATGTGACAGAAGAGGCTGATCCCCTCCTCACTACAACCTTCATTCAGTCAGCTGTAAAGAGTGGTAAGATCCTTGCTGAGCATCCTTTTCTCCAGGCTAAACAACCCCAGGCTGAACAATGCCACTTCCCACACTGTTACATATGGTGACATATGTACATATCACATACCTGTGTTACAGCACACAAAGAATAGAAGAAAAAAACTAAAGAGATTCATTTTTCTGTGCCCCCCTACTTCAAGGATAATTGATGGGTGCTGTGAAAAAGTAGGCAGCATAGTTCAGATTCCATGTCAACCTGTTTTCTGTAATTAGACCCACTGGTCTAGAATCAGTCAAAGAGGTCTGAAATCACAGTGACTTTTTAAAGTTATCAGATAAGATAATATAGAATCTCTTCAGACTTTGGTCTGTGTTCCTAGGCCCCACTAATTCCCATGTAAGCTTCTAGATTCCCCCACTAACTCCCATGTAGGCTGAGGATGAACAGCTTTTCTCAGCAGAGTGGTAATAACAAAAAACGTTTTTCCCTTTCCCACAAGTGTTAAGCAGGAGATTCTATAAAGTACCACTAGATCTTCTCCACTATGATCAAGGTTAGATACATGCATTATTGGGTCCCCAGCACAAAAAAGACATGGACCTGTTTGAGTACCTAGAGAGGACATCCACAAAAATTATCAGAGGGCTGTAGCATCCCTTCTACGAAGAAAGGATGAGACAGTTGGGATTATTTAACATGGGAAAGAGAAAACTCAGGTGAGACCACACTGTGGACTTTCACTATAAGAAGGAGGCTTACTAGGAAGATGAAGGAAAACATTTTCCCAAGACCTGTAGTGACAACACAAGGGGCAATGGTTTTGAACTGAAAGAGAGCATATTTCTATTGGATACAAGCAACATTTTTTTTCTTTTTTTTTCTTTTTTTTTTTATGATGAGGGTGGTGAGACACTGCAAAAAGTTTCCCTAAGAAGTAGTGGATGCCCCATCAATGAAACTGTTCAAAAGCAAGTTGGATGGCACTTGAGCAAACAGACCCAACTGAAGGTGTCCATGCCCATTGAAGAGTGGCTAGACCTGATGATCATTAAAGGTCCTTTCCATGTCAGATCACTACATAAAGCCATGATTGGACTATCTCAGCTGTGTAGAATGCAGGACACACAGAACTCTTTGCAATAAAGGAGAAAGAGAATGTTGTACACAAGACTATTCTGCACTCTTTTGACATGTAAGAAAAACATGATGTCCCTCCCTGCCTCAATGAAAATTCTCTATTTTCTTTGATTCTAATTTTATTTTCTGAGACAGAAATCAAATAAACAAAGGCTGATTTACATCCCATTTTTCACTGATACATGCACATAACTGTATGTGTGTGCCACTGCACACTGGAAACAAGATCCCCATTGAGCCATTTAAAAGTGTTAATTTTAAGTGTGTCTTTCTATGTAAATTTTATTATCCTTTACACGAATATATTACCCAGGCCAGTTTTAATTTTTTTTCTGCTTTTGTTTTGTTTAAGTGTATTGCCCCTCACACACTGAAGTATAATTAAATAAGAGTCTGCATAGCACGATTGTTGTGCATTATGACAGTGGCTCATTCACACCAACAGTGTTAAGTGGGTGGTAGGTTTTCTCTCCTTAGTTCCCCTACTTTAGGGGCTTACAGACATTACCCATTCAGAATCTGTCCTGGCAGATATTTAATAACCAAGGACTCAATTCTGTTTCATAGGTCATTCTCTTTCCTTCAGATGAATATCAATTTCAAAAAATGCAGGATGAAAGCTATATATATCAACATAAAACTGATTTTCTTTCTTTCAGGTTTGAAGGAGCTTTATATTTTTCTTTGCTTTATCCTATTTTATGAGAGGAAGGCCTTTTTTCTTTTCAGGCTGCAAGTAAAATAGATGTTAAGATGTTTTTCTGCATCACTCTGGAGGGGAAAGCAAGTAGTGATTAATTCAAAGCATAATAGCAATAGCTTATATTTCTGTACTAGCTTTCATCTTGAAGGATACCTTTCCCAAAGCACTTTACAACCTAAATAAAGCAGGAATCATTAAAATTCTACATTTGACATTCCACAGGGATTATTGTACTGTACCTTTAGTGTTATGTGTAGATCAGTACCATAGTTACTGCAGCTACCTAGAGCAGAGAATAATGAGCTTTTAATGATAACTTTTTTTTTTTTCCTGTGGGTGTTTAACAGGTCAATTTTCTATAGCTGAAATATATCCCTGTGTCAGGTAGACCACATTACTTATTCCATAGCATACAGAAATGCTAGTCATCAGCTTAGAGGATATTTGAAAAAAACAATAGACCTACTGGAAAACATATTAAATTTGAATTAAATGGAATATGATTGCCTGGGTTGGAATAAGACCACCATATCTAGAGTCACCACTGTCTTGTTTATGAAAAGAGGTAACTCATCTCCTATACTGACAAGTGGTCAAGGCTTTTGTTTTAAAAGACATTTGGCAATGGCAAAAGCACAAAGCTCATTTTTCTGCTTATAACAATACTGACTCTAATCTGAGTAATATACTACAGGAACCTTAAAGAATCACACACATTCCTCACCCAACAGTTTTCCTTCCAAGCAGAGACAGGTCAACTCCTACTCAGAATAGGATCTTATCTATTACCATACCATTGCCATCATAGCCTGCCTCTCAAACTACAACCATCAATGTTTCCCTGTAAAAGAAATAAGTTTGCCAATGTGAAGGAAGTTCTTCAAAAATTAGCTCAAGGTCTTGTCAGGAAAAAATATTGGACCCTGTAAAAAAAACATTAAATGCATATTTGCACAATGAGCTGCATACAGGAATTTCAGGAAGAATAATTGTCCTGAGAAGAGCCCTTAAAGATATCATAAAATGTATAATATTATTTTGAGAGAAAGAGGAACATTTAAAAAATCTATTGGAGTAAAGACTCAGAAGAATCCTGAGATCACCATTTATGTGTTTATATTGTTTCAGAGGTCACTCTGTTAAACTGACCAGCTGCTGTCCCTTGTGAATGATGATAAACATTTTTTAGTACTTTATGAGCAAAGACTCTATCTACTATATATTCAACCTCTAGGAACTATTAAGATTCAAACTATAGGAACAGGATCACATGATGCAGCTTTAGCATCACCAAAATAATGCTAATGCTTTTCCTCCATGATATACAATTGTGAAAGGAGGATCTATAAAGTCACCTGCTTTTCAGGTAGTCTCATGATTCAGTAAAACAAAGTGATTTGGGAAAGTTCAAAGGATATCATTTCACTTCCAACAACAAAAACAACAAAAAAGGAACAAACAAGAAAGCCAAACAAACAAACAAACAAACAACCCACCCAAACAAACCACAGCAAAACCAAAAACCCAAACACAGAAACAAAATTAACTTGGATGTTCCATTAGATCTCAATGGAATGAGAAGAAAACCATCTTCTCAATATTCAACACATTTATAGTAAAAGGAGTTGAAAGATAAAATTCAGAGGGCACTGACCAGCTTTATAAAACCAAAACCATTTCTAAGAGAGAGAAACACGTCAACCACTCCAGAAGTATAATACTAATGTCTCATGTGATTTAGGTGATTCTAAGACTTAAAGCTTCTGTTAATTCTTGGAAAAAGTTAATATAAGATGTGTAGAACCTGGCTTTCTAATTAGTTTACAGCAGTATTAAGCTTGTGATGTTCAGATGTATTAGTTTCAGACAACTGAATTAATTGTCACCCTCTGCTAGATTATGTGGTCTTAACTGTACAGGTTATTACTCCTTGTCATTTAGCCTGGTTATGACCTTTCTACAGTATTCATAATTTTCATTATTTTTTCATCTTATTGACATTATTTTAGTCTCTACCTGAAATTTCCACTTGCACAAGCTAGGTTGATATACTCAGTTATAGATTTAAATAATACTCTTGAACATGTGACATGCTTTGCCCAGATCTGACTGTAATGATCATTTTGTCATGCATTTCTAATAAGCAAATTGGGGGGACAAATAAATCAAAAACATACAAGACAAAACACTCACTTTAAATAAAAAAGGACATTTACAGAGAAAGAAAAATAGCAATTACCCATCCTGTTATTAATCATAATTACATTAATTATCATTCCAACTAGAGAAAGCAAGAAATTAAGAAGTCAGTCATGGCATCTGGCTTGGTTCAGTTTGAAGCTCAGGCCCTCATTCCACCAACATTTGTTGTTGCCAAATTCTAACAGGCAACAGCATGGTGAGCAGCTCTGCTGATTGGCTGTTTTAATCTTTTCTTGGTGTTTAGTATTCTGTGATGGGGTTTTTTAATAAAGGACAGCAATTTGCCAACAAATTTTGTAGCGATGGATTTTCAATGAAATCTGCATCAATAAAGATCTACTTCAAAACTGTTCTTGAACTGAAATTTTTTCCTGAGAGAAAAATGCTTTTTCTCACATCTTAACTTAGTGAAAACACCCCCAGAATTTGGGAAAAATGTGTTTATTTGACTTTCTTGCATTGACTTCTTTGCATTGCCCCCAGTTTTCAGAAATCAGGTTGCAGAGAACAAAGATTAATGCTCTTAGAAGATCTATGGCAGCTCTGGTTTTAGACAGCTCAAAGCAAATAAATCTTTGCTATTTATAAAGAAAACAAAAGATTAAAGGTAAGCTGATTACTGTGGCTGCAAATGAGATACACTTTTGTTTCAGCAAATCCTTAAAGGAGCACAGACAAACCTCTACTGCTGCTGAAAAGTTAATGTAACTAGTTACCTTTTTTATCTCCTAGAATGGTTGAAACTACTGCTTAGATACAGCAATTTGTCTTGTGAAACATTGTATGCACTAAGATTTAAAACATAATTCAGAATTTTAATAATGCAGCAAGCACTGACTTGTCTCTCCTCTTTAAACAACTCAAATGCGTCTGAAAATTATGAGAATAAAAGGAAAACTTGCTACATTTTAATGATGCCCCTCCTTGTCTAATTATTTCTTGATCCTTCAATCTGCAAAATTAGCAGTGATACGGGTCATGCCTCCAGGCAAACATGCTACGCTTCATCAACTATTCTTCACAGGAGTGCAGATATCTGAGTGGATGCATCATGCTGGGCATCCCTCTGAGTCCTGTGAAATTGTACAGAGGTTTCTAATTTGGCTTCTCTGGATTTCATTAAGAAACAGCCAGTCCCAGTCCTACGTTGTGTTGTGAAGCGCTTCACAACATTGCTTCCTTTTGCATCAGCGAAAAAGAGATTTGTTCTCCAAGAACGTTAACGCAAGAACTTTCCTAAATTTTATGTAACAAATCATTAAATTTATAGGCAGTTTACCCCATCTATCAGAAACCATCCCAGAAAGTTTTTGTCTTGTATCATCAGGTCATAATCCTGATCTGTTCAGCACATCAAAATTATGCATTAGAGGGTAAAGGCAGGTTTGCAAACAATACAGTTGCTCTTGTCCCATTCTGCAGATAATTTTTACAAATGCATTATTTAATTTTAGTGCCATGTGGCTTTTCCCTTCTGAATGTTAGCCATGTAGAAAGGCAACTAGAAGATTTGCAATTCTTGATTCATTATTGATTCCTTTCTTTCCAAGCAGAGAAGGGTAGAAAGGAAAGATGCAATTGAGAGGGAGATGTCATACATGTTTCCAGCACTTCTGATTCCCAAAAGTCATTCTTCTGGCTCCAGGAGACTAGATGGAATGCTTCTCCACAGAGCATCCAAAATTCCATAAAAGTCTAAGACTGTTGATTTTCATTTTGTAGTCAAAATATTTAGAAGAGATGTTGACAGTGGCTCTGTTCCAGAGCTTTGAGGTCCAGAAGTGGCACAGAAATAGTCTTTTTAGAGTGCTTAAAATGGTTCCCCAGGTGATGAGAAACATTGGGTTGTATTGGGTACAGCACTCCTGTTTGTAGCTGCAGACAATAACAGTACCTAAAGGAGTGATTTATTTTCAGATACAAATTTAGGAAAAGAGCTCACACGAAAAAAAAATACTGCTATTCTAGAAAATAAATTCTTACTATTCATAAACCATTCATAAAGATCACCCATTCACATAAGTTTATCTAATATTCCTGTAGATGCTCTAGCTCTTTCTCAGGTTCTATTCAAAAAAGTCCATCCACAGATCTTAAAGAACTTTCACAATTAACTAATCTCTGTGAAAATGCATATGTACATATGTATAGATATATGTAAGTACAGGTGACATTATGTGTGTATATATATCTCCTATATTAGTGGTGAGAAATTTCAGAAATAACCAGATTCAGTTTGTGGAGGAGCCTGACACAAATATCCATTATTTCCGTCTGCTAGACTGATGTTCTCGCCAGTGGAAAATGCCTCCTAATATTTAGATCAACATTTGAAAAACATATTGTTTACCTCTGAGGTTATCACATTCATGGCAAGTTAATGATACTCAGTTGTGTTTGTAAAGTACCTAAAAGGAATGGGCATTCTGCTAACTAATTGGCTTTACTAATGCTGAGCAGAAAGACAATCACCAGAGATTTCAATCCCACTTGGTATCACCTAACTTCTCAAAGTGATGCGTTTAGCATCTTTGCTAGTTGATCAAGTAAATTTCTTCCCCTCTTTAATATGACAACAGAAGAGATTTCAGGCTTTTGAAGCAGCCTACTTACTTTGGCTTCCCAGATGATTTTGAGGTGAATACATTACAAATGCAACTTATTAAAACACACATGCATTAATGGCAACCACTGTGTAAACTGCAAAGCAGCTATTATCACATAGTACAATTAAGTTCCAATTTAATTCATTTAGATCTTCCTCATTTTGCACACCAAGCATTTCTGGAAGTTAATTGGCATGAAAGACAGGGTAAACTATGCACAACAAATTGAGTGTGAAATAAAGTTAATTTAGATAAAATCCATTGTGAAAACTGCTGTTTCGGCCATATTTGCAAAGGAGAGGAGTCACCAGTGCTTCGTTAATGTCATTGACTCTGCACTGTTTCAGAGCTGAGATTTCATGCAATGTTGCATTTGTATAAGCCCTAGTTTGAATGCAAGACTCTCTTTTGTGCTCATTATACAAGAAGCTATGGAAACTACTTAATGGAATGCTACTGGCATTAATGAAAAAATTAATGGATCTTAGCTATAGGAGTTTTTATTTAACAGAGAGTTTATATGAGTGATTTAGTCCTGTCAAATCCTGACAGCTTCCTGAAGTTAGTGTTTAACTTTATTTTCAACCTATGTATTTTCATAATAATTAGCATAAAGGTAATTCACTAATGCATTTTGATACATCTAAGTAATGACATAATTCCCCAAGAAGAGACATTCCAGACAACTGGGAGAGGGAGGAGGAAAGAAGGAAAAAGTATGAGATTTTGATTCGGGCTTGGAACAAACGAAGGAAAAGATTGTGTACGTTCACAGTTAGAAGTGAGAGCTCAAGTCAAAGAGCACTGCAAGCAACTTTGCAGTGGAAGTACAACCATCCATGTTGATATTTATACGGTGTAAGGTCCTGCACCTGGGTTGGGGCAACCCCCAACATCAACACGAGCTGGGGAATGAATGGATAGAGAGCAGCTCTGCTGAGAAGGACTTGGGGGTACTGGTGGGTGAGGACGTGAGCCAGCACTGTGAGCTTGCAGCCTAGAAAACCAATCATAAGGTTGGTTGGCTGCATCAAAAGAAGGTTCTCCCCCTCTACTGTTCCCTCATGAAGCCCCTCATGGAGCACTGACTAAGGTCTGGGATCCCCAGGACAGGAAGGACATCAACCTGCTGGAGCAAGTCCAGAGGATGGCAGTGAAGATGGTTAGAGGGATGGAGTACCTTTCCTGTGAGGAAAGATTGGGGTAATCGGAATTGTTCCTACTGGAGAAGAGATGGCTCTGGACTGACCTTATTGCAGCTTTCCAGTACTTGAAGGAGACTTACAAGGAAGCTCAACACAGACATTTTTACAAGGGCATGTAGTGATAGGACAAGGGGTAATGGCTTCAGCCTGAAAGAGGATAGGTTTAGATTAGATATTAGGAGGAATTTTTTCACTTTGAGGGTAGTGAGACACTGGAACAGGTTGCCCAGAGAAGTTGTGGGTATCCCATTCCTGGAAGTGTTCAAGGCCAGGCTGGATGGAGCTCTGAGTAAGTGGTCTAGAGGAAGGTGTCCCTGGCCATGGCATAGGGGTTGGAACGAGATGGTCTCTGAGGTCCCTTCTAGCCCAAGCCATTTGATGATACAGTCACAAAGCATAGAACTCATTCCATAACAGCAAATGTACTTTAAATATAAATATTAAAAGATACAAGTTTGATTTCAGAAGGGATAAAGACAAACAATGAAGAATTACAGGTAACTAGATATTTAGATGGATTTCTTAACCACTTTTTTTTTTTAATGGTATAGAAATCTGTTATTGGTGGTATAGTGTTTGGGTTTGGCTCCTTACCTGAAATCTGCATACATACTTCTACTCTTTAAGTAATTATGTTTTGCCATATCTTTGATCTGCATTTCTCATTATCATACCATTCTCAGCAGCAAAATGAAAACAGGGTTCCCAGTTTTTATTCCTGAAACATCACCAAAGTACTTGATTTCAAATGAAGCAGGTCTTATAATAGATGAAATGTTTGATGTTGTCCTTCCACAGGACTGAAGTTCTGCCTCATAGGAATGACAATGGATAAGTAGATTAGTGAGATTAATTTGGAATACCTTGTGTGTGTATATTAGTCATTTTTAGGAGAAAAATTTATTTTAAAGTGCTGGACTACATAAGCTAAATGTACATACATTGTGTATCCCACCACTAGAAAATATCTTCTACATATAAACATTTTACTATTTTTATATATATATATANNATATATATATATATATATGGGAGTTCATGAGGCAGAGAAATATTTGAAGGTAATTCAGTGAAAGTAATGTCTGTAACTGTTATTAGAAATTAAACATATGCATATTATATGCTATTTTGTATGTTTATTATACACAAATTTATGTGGTCAGATTAGCCGATACATTTTTTTTTGTGGTCCTTTTTCCAGCTGGGTAATTGATCACAACTGAAGTGCATAATTTCTGTAAAATGTTTATGTTGATTGAGATGGTCTTTCTCAGGCTTGCCTATGTGTTGGGAAAAATCATATTTCCTTCTGTATAAAAATGGCTCCATGTTGTTTTTCCCAGCTAGATGGAGTTCAGCATTAATCATTGCCTAATAAGGATGCAGACCCTGGGAGATGCTAAGCACTTTCAGAACAGGACAGGGGACCACATCCATGAAAAAGAATATGAAAATCCATCTAAAGTCTCCCCATAAATCTATTATTATTTGAGCATATAATACTCCTAATGCACATACTACTGCTTGCAGATTTGCAGCTGGTAATCAGGCAGAAGTTATTTTGATTGCTTTGGTTGCTGGAATCAGTTTATATGTCTGTATGCAAGACCTTTTTCAGTAGGTCATAAAACTCTGAAGGAATTCAGCCCGCAGTTGGTAGAAATTAAATTCCTCTCATCCATCACTGAAAGATTGTTTATCAAGATGCTGTGGATGAATTAGTGTAATCCTTATCACTTAATATAGTCTGGCTTGATACCTTTACTGGAATTGGTTCTCAGAATTAATCAGCTTAGAAAATGTTAGGAAAGAGAAATGTCAGCTATTAATTTGCAATTTCAAAAAACCCCCAAGCTTGCCCATCTAATACAAGAAGAGGAAGAGCTGCTTTCTACATGTACAATCTTGAGATTTTTATCTGTACTGCATACATGAAATATCAACTATTTAAATACCTGCAAATATATATGAACTGTGACTGTTTGTTAGGCTGCTTTTATTTTGTTGTAGGCAGCATCCTTAGATGGGGGTAGATGTCGACAGGGTTTGGCCATGTAGCAACTTCTTTTGAAACACTGATTTTCTTTTTTGTAGAAAAGTGGTCTATCCAGGAAGGTATTACCTTCAAACATTAGGCTTTCATTAAACTTTAAGACAAACTACAAAGTGGCAGTATCTGGTTTCCAGTCAGGTTTTAAACTATGCCTTACATCATCTGCAGGAGATGCAGGTTTGTGTGTCATGCTCATGCATACCTTCAAAAGATTTTATTAATGTGCTTTGGAAGACATTATTTTCCCTTTCAGCACTATGCTAAGATGTTAGGAGCAGCCACATTACTGGGGTAAGGATAAAAACCTGTCAATAGTTGTTTATAAAATTTTCCTTTTTTGACTCCCTGCTAAAGTTGTGCAGCCAGTTTACATCCTTAGTGCTGGAATAAAAGAGTAACCACTCTGCTTGTATTTTTCATTAGTTCACTACCCATAATTTTCATAAGAACTCACATTTCTTCTGTACTCCTGCTGTATGCCAGGTAAAACAGTTTCCTGTGTAAATACCATCTACTGTAAATACTATCAGGGCAGACCTAAAGTGGGATTTTAGTGTATTGCTTACATCAATCATCAGATGATTTTGAAAAACTTTGAGCATGGCTTAGTTTTTCCAATGGGTGTGAGGACTAGGATTTCATTGAAAACATCTCTAGGGAATCATTACTTAGACCTAATCAGATAAATTTTGAAGGAGATTACTTAGGGAGTGATGGGAACTTCAGACAACCCTGGAAAGAACCAAATTATTTTGTCACATTTTGTTCTGGACACTTCCAGGCTGGCAACTGAATTTCCTCTACCTTTGCTACCAGGGACATGTGTCATACAGATAGTGGGAGCAGAGGATGACAGTGCAAAATTTATGTGAGCAGGGATGCAAACAGGGATTTGGGGGAACATATATTTTCTTTCTTGTTTGGTGGGAAAACTTGATTTTTTGTTTTGACTGCATGTTTTAAATTCCATCTCCCATTCTTGGAGAAGATAAGAACAGATTTCTTAATTATTTCTTTACAATTTTCAAGCTCAATAAGGTATTTCTTCATTCTTAGGTTCTGGTTAGGAGTAGGAGCCTTCAAGCTTTTCCATTGTTACTGTATTTTTAAAGGAAGAATGACCCCTATCTTATGTTTAAATTGAATTATTTTTCCTAGTGGAATAGAGCGTTGTCCCAGATGATACCAAAGTCATTTCTTGAGAAAATGTGATTAACCTGTTTTTTGGGACCAGACATATCCTAACATTATTTGGAATTAGGTGGAGAAGGCTGATGCTACCTTGCAGTCATGTTTTCCATTACAGTATTTTAAATTACTGGGAACTTAGGGTTTTCCTACTGCTCATACCCCAATTGTGGCTAAAAAAAGAACTATGGCAAACCACGTTGTCACTCTCCTGAAGGAATGAGTGCAGCAGATTAGTACCTCTCTCCAGTTAATGTTTTCCTGGACATACTGCATTCCTGTTCTCTTTGACCAGCCCTGCAAAGAGGGGCCGTATGCAGCTGCAGCATTCAGCACACAGAGCCTTGTACAAGGAATCTAACAAACTCTGTGAGTTCAGAGCCTGCAGTTAGGACTAGACAGGAGAGAACTGATAATTAAGTGAGACATAACAGAAAAGAGAGATTGATTCAGGATATTGCAAAAAAAACCTAGCCATATTTAAAGGCAGAAGGATGTACAAAGGAGTGGTCTGCTAAAGTGAACGTGAGCACAACCATTAGAAAAGGCTTTCCAAATTCTTTCTTCTTCCTGGGATTTGCAGGTAAATAGCTATCCAGCTGTCCTGACTTTTTCAGCACATTTCTGTTAGAGGAATTACCTGGTGACATCAGAGAAGACTCCTGTTAGAACAATTTTTTGAGGGCATCAAAGAAGTTATGAAATACAGAGGATGTAATAATAATTAGATGAAATTTAAGGCAATAAAATCCAGGAAATTATACAAAATCCTCCATTTGTGGTTAATTGTCTCAGTGCAGGCTCCACAGCTGTCTTGCAGGAAATGAGTTCTTGCTAGAAGAGTTTTACCCAGTTTTGTCCAAGTGAATGAGCAAGAGCAGCAGAGAGTTTGAAGCAATGCCCATGACATAAGCCTTTATCCTTCATTGCTAGGGCTTTTGTCCTGAGACTGGACAGGCTAAAAGCAAAAATTATTGTTTTCTTGAGAACAAAAAAACTTTCATGAATCCAATACATCCTGTGTATTGACTGCCCATGTGAACTTCATAGGCCTTATGCTCTAAGGAAATAATATCCTTTTTTGTTTGCAGTTATTTTTCTTGTGAGTGAGCAGCAGAATAAATATGTGAATGCATGTTTAGAAGGCACATTGATTTACATTTAGCAATAACTTTTATGATTGCCACAGCAGTGTAGAGGAAGAATCTTTGAAGACTTCACAACTTTATTATGATAGCATTAATGATTAATTTTGCTGTGTCAGTATGATTGTTCACTTACAAATAGCTCCAGTCCAGAAGCTAATGAATTCTTTGGCATTGGGCAATGATCTTCAAGGTTACACATGCACTACTGAAGCATATATCAAGACGAAGCACCAGAGAGGAGTTATTTTCATACAAATATTTTCTGCCCTTTGAATTCCCCTCATCTTCTCACCCCTTTCCAAAATAAATAATAAAAAAAATCACCTCAGAACTCCTACTACTGTCTTAGCCTAGTATAACTTTAAGTCAGACCTATTCAGTCTGATTGTGTTAGTAATCTCTGTGCTTTCAGCCACTTTTACTTATCCTGCACTTGGTTCACTCCAAGACAGGAACAGAAGAGCAGGAAACAAAAATTATCTGGGCTCAAATACTTTCCATTTCCTGTTTTTTTAAGCAATGTACCTGTATGGGTTTCAACTCATGGAAATTGGAAGGGAAAGGGGCTCTGGTGGCAGTAGGACATCTAATTTATCTTCCTGTACAACCATTTATTGTCACATTCTTCCTAGTTTTTTCACCAGTCCAAATTATAGATTTTCTGGTATTGCTTATGGAAGATTATTCTACATGTTCATATAATTACAGTAAGAAGATTTTAAACAAAAAATATATTTTTCCTGTCTTAATTTCAATCTATTGTCTCTATTCACCTAGTTTTCACTATGCTTATTATGGTTTCACTTCTGTGTTAACAATTTGGCTTTGAACATTGCCCACAGTGTTTTCTTTGTGTGTGGTTACAGACCATTGCTTTCTGCACCGTGTTGTCTCTTATAACTCTTCCTTTACTCCTGCAGTCTGCCTACCTTTATAGCATAAAGTGTACTGAAATTGAACACAGTATTGGAGCTGCAGTAAATAGGTTTTACTGCAGACAACAGCTTCTAACACTGAGTTGTGGCATGGTTCACTACTCTGTCAATTTGTTTCCCTCTCTTCCTCTAATTATGCATGTCATATTTACAGTCCACTGTGAGATACGTGTATATTATAAAAACCAGATAATTCTAAAATGATTGCCCCACTCACAAGTGTGAGATCACATCACTAACAGAAAGGTTTTAATATTGATATATTTTTTGAGATGTACTTCAAAAATGCCTTGCAATAATAATTTTCCATTCCAAATTATCCTGCTATAAACACACATTAATTGACTAGTTCATTTCTTCTTTCATGAGAGACTTTATTTTGGCTTAAGGGACTTATTGCTCTGTTTGCTGCAAAATACTTGTGGGAATTTTGTGAATTTCATCTCTAAGACACAGGATTCAGGTTAGTAATGAGAGTTGATTGTTATGATCAAAAGAAAATGGAAATCACAGAGAAGAGGATATATTTGGTTTACAGTGCACCTCTGTTTTAAATTTTCTTTCAAATTAACAGCTAGGATTGTTAATTAATGACTTCTGAAACACCTTTAGCATCTATACAAGCTGCCTGTTGTTATGAGTAGGAGATTCATACAGCAGAGCAGTACAAAAGTTTTTCTTATTCTAACTTGTTCATTTTAGAGGAATTAGAATCTCAGATAGAAAGGAGTAGAAATTAACCAGATTTGTCAGTTTGGCTACTCTGTTTCTGAGAATACATTAAGTATATTTAAGAAAAATATTTATGATGTAAGTATTTTTTCAGTGGTATCCAATTAATGAATTGATATAAAAGCCAAAATTTTAAAAATTTAAAGTATTTATAATGGTATGTACATATACCACTGTATGAGGGGGATTTTCAGCTGGTACTGATTTTGATACCCACTTAAACCCTTTGATTTAAGTCCATTACAACTTTGTCAGTCAAAATTAGACAAAGCTTCTTCTTACTAGTAGAGAAATAATTACAAATGTTTTTAAAACTTTAATTTTACTGAGGTCTAATTTACCTCTATAAGAGAGGGCTCTGTAAAATGACAGCACACAGTAGAACTATATTGACAAGTAGTACAATGACTAAACAGGCAGAATTTGGGCCAGATTTAGTGAACAAAGGAGATTTAATTGAGATGCTCAAAGTAACACATTAACTTCTAATTAAAATGTTTTTGTACCTCTTGGATCCTGGCTTTTTGTCTCATCTGAAAACAGCATCAGTGTCTGTTGCAGGGTAGGATTTTAATTCAGTGCTTGTTCTGAAGGAAGAATGACCCTCATAGTACTTAATCAACCACAGCATTTCTCAAGAATGACTTGGAGTAGTCTCAGAGGTCTCCCATGCAAGTAGGAGCAATAATTACTGCTCACTGATGAAATTGAGTGTATCATTATAGAGTGCAGTGGTCCTAGTCCTAATAGGCTAAGTAAAAAAGGAGGAGGATTCTTAATTTGAAACTTCATTATATTTATCAAAACCGAAACAAAACAATTTAAGTTGGTCTAAAGCTGTTTCCAAGACCAATTTGTATTCTGGAACTCTTTTGCTTCAGCCATCTGTTCAGGTTCACAGCTGTGCTTTTGCTGCCACCAAGGTCACAGGAATCTACCCCCTGTAAATCCTAAACTTAACCTCTGTTTGATCCTCTGCCCTTCAAAGACCCTCTGGCAGTGTATGCTGTTCTGAGCCTGCAA
Source organism: Dicaeum eximium (assembly GCA_013396995.1). Lineage (NCBI taxonomy): Eukaryota > Metazoa > Chordata > Aves > Passeriformes > Dicaeidae > Dicaeum > Dicaeum eximium. The sequence continues at coordinate 447,930 of VWZP01007832.1, read as the reverse complement.
TTATTGCGCCACCCACATCAATTTATTGTATTCACTTCAGTCTGTGTGCTGTTAGTAGATCTGAATTATGTACAGTGACCTCTGCTGAAAAGTCATGGCCCCGATTAATACAATATTCCATCTCTTTCCTGTTCAATGTCTCCTTTATAATTCCCTGCTGAAGCCCATTTGCCCTAATTCAATTGGACACTCGATCTCTCTGTGCAGGCCACCACCCAACCATCGAGGGCCTCACTGCAATTACAAGTAATCCTGCAAAGAAATGGATAAAGACTCAATTATGGAGCATTTAAAATGCAGACTGCACCATGGCTCTGCTAACACATCACCCCCTACCAGCACTGTGCAATGAAACTGGAGATTGGCTCCCTAATATGAATTAGATTTCAGCAAGATCACTTATGGGTGTGTTTTTCCCCTTCAAACCAGCTCCCACGAAAATTATCTGCTCTACACACCCTCCACTTCCCTTTAAATACATAAGTGTCTTAGATATTTTCTGCAGACTATTCTTTAGCAAGATGAGGAGATAATTTTGGCTTTTGGGCAGACATTTTAGTAGCATATTATTCTGGTGAAAATAGGACCCTGCCTATTTTTCTGAAAATTGCTCTCCCTTAATTTGGATAGCACTAACAGCAGCACTCAGAGATAATTTGATTTGGACCAGTTTGTAATTACCTTTACAAAATGAACAGAGAAGAGGATTCAGATGGTTTTTTTCCCCCCTTCCCAAGATCCTTTCCCTGCTCAGGAAGGACATACTCTGCCCAGTTAAGATGTGGTATTAGGACTCTAGAAATAGATATATGGATTCATTTTTGTGCATGACTATGGCCTTGGTCTTTGATCAAGTGTTTAAGATCTTATTTAAAACTTTTGCACTCTTTCAAATGGGCACAGTAGTCATCATATTTCTACCCTTATGAGTCACCTATCCAAGCTTAGTTTTCTAAGGTAAATACTAACAACTACAAGCTGTAAATCATCTTACAATAAATTTTCTGACATATTTATTTTATAACTGTCTGTACCAGAATGCATTGCTGGGCAGGGATTTGCTCATAAAATGCTTGTTTTAAATTAATACATGCAAAATAAAAATGGAGTTATTTAAAATCCTCTAAAAATGTTTAGTGGTTTTGTTGCATGCTTGTATATTTAACTTAATCATAAGTACTTCATTTGATTGAATTTATAATTTAATGTACTCATATTTGCCAAGAAGGTACATCTTTGAAGTACTGAAAAGGGTAAATGTTCCCATAACTCAGCTGTGTAAATACATAAAATTCTGTTTATGGTATGAATCTAAATAACAAGCCTATGGTATCTTTTTACTTGTTTCTTTTTTATCAACCTATATTCACTCAAGTTTGAATTCAGGTTTTACTTGTAATTTTAATAGTCTCTGTGTAAAACAGAATTATAGCTGACTTGTTAGTTATATTCTTGACACAAAGCCTTTTTATTTCCTTTATTTTTATTTCAAACACTATTGTTTCATGTGTAAAAAGATAATTAATATTGTGACAACAATTTCTATTAGAAGGGGGTAAAACCATTATTTCAGCTTAGTTGAAACTTGGGATAACTTCCTGGCAAGAAATATTTCATTAATTTTTCTCAAATGCTCCCACATCTGTTCTTGTTTCTGCCTTAATGATCTAGTCTTTAACTCAGAAAAGGAACAAATGCACTTAGTCCTTTAAGGAAGCAAGTCAGCTGCTTGCAAAAGGCACCATTAGTTTATTAGGATCCAAAAAGGTGCAGTGTGTTTAAATGCTTCTCAGACTGACTGCCAAAGTCTATTGGATGATCTGCACCAGTTTCCAACCACTGTCTGTGTGAGCCAAGAGCTTCTCCAAGTGTAGGTTTAGTCAGTGGATTTTTCTTCCTTGTTTAAGTGCTTTTCTCCTGTACTGAGACAAGGAAATTTCTTCTACATTTTTTATAACAGAACATTCCGGCGTAATTGTCAGTATTTTTATTTCTTTTTTACATTTGTACTTTTTACCTCTTTATTCCTTTCATACTTTCCACACACTCAACTCCCACATCTTGTAAGTTAGAAATAAATAAATAAATAAATACCAAGGCTGCAGTGACATCATTATCAGGATGATGAGTACAGCCCAGACCACAGTTCAGATCCCATTCCTAAGAGACATGGCTGCACTTAGAGGAGATGGTCAGAGTTTATACAGACAGGGACCAACATACATGCAAAGCAAACATAAAAACATATGGGCTGTTCAATTTTGTGAGAAAAACAAGTAAGGTAAGATACCTTACTTGTAGAGACACATCACGTAACATAGCATAATATATAACATAAACACAGAACTCTCACCAAAAGAGAAGTTGATCTGTGAGGAACAGATTTGAAAAAAAAATTAAACAATGTTAAACTACCGATTCTAACTCACAGCCACAGTCAGTTTTGGAAATAAGACTTTAGAAGACTATTAAAGACAGCTAAGCATTTGTATGTCCAGTGAGAACAGGTGCAGTTACATTGCAGAGGAAAGCTATGTAAATAGAAAAAAACAAACCACAAATCCTTGACTTATGTAATGAACTAACCTCTAACTAAAAGCAGTTAGAAAAGTTCTCTGCGGACAATTTGTTGCATAATTGTTTAAAATTAATTTATTGTCATCTTTCTCTGCAGCATCTGGTACTAATCACCATCAGAAAAGGGATATTGGGGTTGGCAGCCAGTTAGTTTGAGACAGTAAGTTAATTGCGATGATGTTACTGTTTTGTATGAACTGCTATACAATATATTTCATAGCCACAATGTGGCTTTCTGTAAAAATGTTCATTGTCATGGCAACAGAAGTAGGAGGACCAGCTTCCTTTTTGAGGATTTTAGCAAGATGATTCGTATGACAGACTGTACCCTTTCCTTGTTTTTTTTCAGTGTAGGCACTACACTTCTTAAAAAAGGAGCTGGAGGTCATATATAACCCTCTGGAGGATGAGGGAAAATGGTTTTTTGGTAGCAATTGAACAGATACACAGAGGAGATTTCTAAGAAACTAGAGGAAGAAAGGCTACCAGAAGAGCACACTGAGGGACACAGCCTGCAGCTCCAAAAGCATCGAAGATAATGCTCAGAGAAAAAGGAACTGGAGACTTTGCTGGGCCCAAGGCACTGCAAAAGGTGTCCAGAGGGGTTGTGCATTTTGCTGTATGTCAGAAAGCCACTCAGACAGCTGAGACTATGGTCTACCTACAAGGACACAGTGGACGTGGGAAGTTGGTTGACAATACCTTTTATTACTATTCCATCCTAGTTTCTGTATTAACAAATTTAATTAACCTACTTTATTTTCTACTAAAACTGGAATAATTTATTTGTTTGTTTGTGTTTTTTTTTTTTTGTTTGAAAGCTTTTAGTTATTGTTTAGGAAACTCACTGCAGAGGTCTAAATTCCCTGCACAGTTGTGACTGCATTGAGATCTCATCTCAAACCAGGCAAAGGAAGATCTTCCCTTCCTTGCTGTCAGACTCAAGCCAATATCCAAAATAGAAATCTGCCACTAATCTTCTCTCAGATCATAACTGGTACTGCAGTCACAAAGGTACAAGATGCTACTACTTCAGGAGATACAGCCTGGTTGGATCCTGCAAATATCTCAAACTGGAGACACACGACAGAAGTTGACTCAAATGATGCCTGAGAACCTTCTTTAAAACTTACTGTGGTTTATCAACTCATCAAAGGTGCAACACATTCAGACTAATGCATAAACATGGTAAGTGGCCTACATTCAGGGTATTGTTTACACCTTTGTAAATCCCCCTCAGATGAGCTACCTTCTGCATTGCCACTATGAAGGCAGCTTGGATTCTGTAAAGCTTTTATGTCTGAAACATCCCTGTCAGTTCTTCAGCATTATCTCTGCTTTGTCTGGGCTCTGGGAGCCCAAAACTCTCCTTTGGCACATGCCTCATTCTTTGAGAACAAAAGCTAGCAAGCCCAAATAAAAGTACATCAGCTTTCAATTAATAACCCAGCTATTGCTGTCATAACTCCTTTGATTGCTGGTGCAAGAGGCTTTACTTGAATCCTTGCTGCTGTGTGCTAATACTGAACCTTAAAATAAAAGTAAAACACCAGTTCCCATTAACAGTGCTGTGCATTCAGACATAGTTGCACTTAAAAAGGTTAGACAGACAGTTTGTCACAAATATGAGTACTTTCCTCACGCATTCAGCTACAAAGCTGGTTATTTGCTATGCTAGAATGAAATCTTGATCCTACTAAAATAGATGAGACCTTTTTATTATCTTGCACACAGCTGGGATTTCAGATTGAAGAATAAAAGTTACATGAGGGTGTTTTAAGACATTAATGTCTCAGTAAAAAAATCTTAATAAGAGAATGAAAAGAATTTGTAGATCAGTATCAGTAAATTCTAAACTGGAGAACAGTTAATAAATAAAGTCTATTTTTTAAAAAGAGATAAAATCAGATATTATAGCAAGTAGCTACTTTGCAGCAGCCTAATTAAACTACGATGAAGATAGTCCTTTTTTCAGCACACTTTTCAGCACTTGTGCTGTGCATTTTTTAAATAGCAAAAATAATTATTGTCTTTCAAACACATTAAATTTTGTCATTATTTTTAAAAAAGTAATTAACCTGAAGCAGCCTCTAGAATCAACTTACTAATTATTAATCAGTAATGTAATAGGTTAGTGAAACATACAGAACAGAAACTGGGATTAGATGCAAAATTTTGACTATAAGGTTTTTATGGCCCGAGAAAGAAAGCAAAAGGCTTTCTTTTAACTTTACCTTCTTGTATGACTGAGAAACAAGAACCATCTTAAATCTTTTATTTCTTTTGTCACTTTTGGTTCATTTGCTTTTTTTTTTTTTTCATTCCATGCATTCAATTAAGAATTGAATCCCTGTTATTGCACACTAAGATTCAATCATAAAATTCATGCAGATGCAGTGACTTCAAATAGTTTCACAGACTCACAGCCTTAGGGCAGATCTATTTACAGAGTGCAGCCACTTCCCCAGGCCAGTGCCTCCTAGTTTGGGATTGCTGAAAGAGCATCACTTACATGGAATGGCAGTTGTTTTCTTTTAAAGTTGCTATTACTTCTTCTTTGGAGGTTCTTTTGAATGCTTTATGAGTTATCCTAGTCCTTAACAAACACAAACCATTTTATAAGATATATCCAGGAAGACATAACTGAAAAGAATTTTGTGTAGTTTCTCTATCTGTTTAAAGTGAGGGAGAAATAAGGCCAGGGATAATTATCTCCCAATGGTTTATTTCTTCAAAATGGGTAAAATAAAACATCCCTTTCCATTGGGAGGGTGAGCAATACACTCAGTTCTTTTCCTTGGTGTCTATGACGTTCAAGAACTATCAACGTTCCTCCATCCAAGGGAAGATCTTGATCCAAAAAGAAGCCACAGAATGACATGCCACCTTCTTGCAGGAGAGCACGGCTCTGCAGCAGACCCTCTCCACAAATAGACTCTCAATAAAAAGGTAAATCTGCAACAAAGGCAAAGAAAAAAGCACAGCATGTCTGCTGGGGTCACAGACTTCTGTCTATCCACTATCCCAAAATATGAAGCATATGGAGTCCTGCTGTCACTATTCAGCACAAACAATGCTACTGCTTTTGCATGGCTTTTTGAGTCCCCTTTTGGCACTTCTTTGGAGCACACTCTTCATACTTCTTTTTCTACCGCATTTTTCCATACTTTCTTCATACAAATGGTCTTTTTACATATTTAAGCCTTAATTTAATTTATTAATTCATTAAATCATAACACACTTGAGAACAATGAAAACAACAAAAAACATAAAGATGTCCACAGTTTTAAGAATTAAGGTCTGTCCTTTGACAGAGGTCAATTAACTCTGTTGATTACAACGTCAAGACTTGTTTTTTCCTCTTATTTGCTGTCCTAGTCTCTAACTAGGACTATAAGATTAAACTAGAGCAGAGAGTAGATTATGAGCCTAAGACACTGCAGAAATCAGAAGCAAAGCTCATAAGTCAACACATTTAGACTTCATTTTAAATGGTGTGAGCTAACAAACCCGTCTTTACCGAGAAGTGCCCTCAGTGCATTGAAAACACATGAATAATGTACAGAAATATTAATTGAGAGCTGACTGAATAGACTAGATGGTTTCCACAGGATATTCTGTCCCAAAAAGTGACATGCTATTATTGCACGAGGCCAAATGTCCTTGAAATGGATGAGGTAATGAAGACATTTGGAGACTATTCAGATAAATTTCAAGAAAAAGGTTCCTGGCAGAAATAGTAATTATTTGGATAGATTTATATAATTTTAAGCAGAATATATTTTATGGTTTTTTGAGAAGCATTCATTGTAAAAGGCCAATGATAATTTTGTTCATTAATTGTCCCTGTCGTAGAGGTGTTCTTCAGGACTCTGCTGGTAATTCTGGCACTGCAGTTATCCCAAATGATACTCCTCAAGTCTGTGGCAGAAATACTCCGATCCATTCATACTGATTTCTTTGTGGTATTTGCCTTTGCCACACTGCCTGAAGAGTACATCATAGAATGAGCTACATCCCTCCACCATTAAGGAATTAATAGAAAAATAATCTGTAGCATTTGGGAAATTGTTTAACTCTTTCACTCTGCCAAAGTTGGTAGGAGAGTAACACTCTGATTTCTTCCTGTGCATCAAGGATTTCTTTCCCTTGGAAGTCTACAGTGCCATTGTATTTCTTAGTAAGAGACTTGCAAATTTATGTCTTTATTTTTTTCTTCTTAATGCATAGACATGTAAAAGATTTACCATTTCATGTTACCTCAGTCGTTTTCATAACATTATTTTAATGTGTGTGGGCACAACCATGATCCCTTAAATGATGATCACTACACAATGTTTTAAACTAGGAAAGAATTTAGAAAGAAAATAAACCAGTCTGCCAAACTAAGTCTTCACCAATGAAAATGTCTTTTAATGTATCCTTATTACTGCAATTATTTTTCTTTACAAAGCCTCCAAGAATCCTTAATGATTTTAACGATTTTAAAACCTGGTTATACAAAACAAGGAGCATATGGTTGTCATTGCTGCAGATCCATTACAAAGAATGCAGTTACAATCAGCTGCATTTTTGAGAAATTAGTTGGTAATATCGTAAAACTTACATAACACAGTTTTATCTTTCTTGTGGAGATTTATAAGGCCAAAAGGACCTCACGAAGGCATCACCTTTTATGCTTATCATGAATTTCATGAATAAAGGATAAGAACTAATTTAGATGCTTAAGCTGAAGCCAGTATAATCTTAGCATGGCTGAGGAAAGAAGGAAAATAACCAATGTGGCTATAAATCATATTTGTTTTTCTTCAGTCTTCAGCGCAATTTACAAAAGTCTGTGGCTCCCTAAATTATGCTCAGCTGTCTACAGCCCTAGGGGTTCAAGCCCTGCATCTGAAAAGTGCCATGGAAGAAAAAATGTCATGGCTTCTCTCTCCAGGATCAGACCAGGAGGAGACAAGGCTCCTAGCACCATGATGCCTCACCTTGGGGAAAGAAGTTCAAGAGGGAATTGCTTCATTATGTGTTTGTGTGAATGTTCATAGCATGCAGTACCAACTTCTTTAGGCAATCAGCTACATCTCACCCAGCTCCTATTGGGGTTATTCAGAGAACTGCTGTCAGTATTTTCCAATTACACGTTTTTCATCCCATCCAGGGGATAAGGACGGATGGAATCAGCACATCATAAATGTCAGGTAGGGATGGAGTCAGAGGAAAACTGAAATCCATGTATATGGAGATATAATCTGAAAGATTGCTGTTTAAATATGGCCAGCAGTCTGGATCAAGGTCAGCAGTGCCACTGTTGACTGTAGCTGATTTTGATTGTTTACACTGGGTTCAGATTTAAGTTTTCACACAGGTTTTTGTTGTTATTGTTTGGATTCTTACAGCGGTAAAACTTAATACGTACAGGGTTTTGTTAGGATTTATTTTTTTATGGCGAGTATTATACCACACAACAGACAAAATATTTATATAGCTTTAAAAGGGACTAACTCTCATTTCATTTAATTTCATTTAATTTCATTTCCATAAAACTTAAAAAGTCACCCTGCAGGATCCATTTGGAGGAAGAAAAATATTGAGGCTGTAATCTCCAGTTAGAAAACTGAAGGTTTGAGGGAACATCTTGAAAAAGGTGCATGTAACCTAGGAGCTGTGAGCTGAGGACCTCTGAGCCACCATAATAACAGCATCAATCTAACTGGAATCTGCCTGGAAGACAGTGCAAGGTAGGGAGTGTCTGCTGCTAAAAAATTCAGGCACTTCCTTTGACAAGATTGAACAGAAACATTTTTGCTTTCAGGGCTTGGTTACTGTTTCTGCAGTCTCATTATTTAAAGTTTGAAAGGTGATCTAGGTGTTCAGCTATGCTGTGGGTGTTTAAGTGGGCAGAAATTTCAGAGAAAAAGATACAAAGAAAATACTGCTGTTAGTGCCACACCAGGAGTAGAAGGACCTCCCTGCATCCACAGTGAGGAGTAACAAATTTCTCTAAGGAGCTTTTGAATAGGAACTTCCTGGATGAACTAAGCTAACTATATACATATATATATATACATATGTGTGTGTGTGTGTGTATATACACACATACATATATATACACACACACATACATACATATATATATATATATGTAAAGATACGCACACAATCTAAAGTTCTGCTCATTGCTCCATGTACATTTGAATATTTTTCCCCACAGAATGTGCTACATGCCATGTATTATTGAAGTTCTCATAACACCCAGGTAAAGATCAGATAAACTGTGAACTTCAAGTTCTTTACAGATTTCCTGTTGTAAACACCCATTTTTTCACCCTGGAAATCTTGTTAATGGAAATGCTAAAACAGAAGTAATAAGTATTTGATATGTCACATTTCCCCTTTGTTCACCTCTTCCTGATTTTATATCTAGACCTTTAGTACAGGACTCAATTCTTTGTTGAAGTCACAAGCACCACCTCTGTCTTGGGACACACAGATTTTCCAAAACACAATGGGTAGCACTTTCAGGTGTAAGTTACTGTTTAACTTTTTATTCAAGTCCCTATTGGCTAGAAATTTCTATTACATGACGACTGTAGCCTACTGTATGAATGCAGCTAAGATTATCTAAATCTTACCCACACTGAATATGTATTCACCTAATTAAAACCCTCATCTGGCTCTTATCAGCATGCCCGCTAATCTCCTAGCAAAGTCATGAAAGAATGTAAAGGCTGCAATCATTTCTTTAGGACAGAGTTGCACTTGAGGCATATTAGTGTTAGAAAGCTGGTACTGCCACTATTTGTCTTATGAATAAAGGATTTCCATCTCTGTGGCCATCAGCAGGAAGCCTTTCAAAAGCCATAAATTCACTAAGAAAATAATTGAAAATCTCTGAAACAGATCTCTATGGGCAAAGTGTCAAATTGCGCAGCCCTAATGCACAGCTCCACAGCCCTCCCTAAACTGATTCTTTTTAACTGTGTCAGTATTTGTTGTGCTCACCTGTGGTAACTGCCACCACTTCCATTTTTCAAACAGCAAGAAATGTATTACTACCATTGTTAAAAGGCTCCATAAGGCAATTACAGGAGAAGCCATGCCACAGGATTGTCAAATTAGCTGTGCAGGTTAGCCTGCAACAGCAAAACCACGGGGACTCTGCAGCTGTTGTGCACTAAACAAGTGCACTGAAAAGCCCCAAGGAAGCAGAGCAGCCATGGCAAAGACCTTGCTACAGGAAATGCAAACGGCAGCTGTACTCTTCCAGAAAGTGAGTTTACACTAATAGTCGTGGTACTTGTGGTGCAAAGGGACCCCTTCCCCTTTTCCTCCTAGACAGGTTGCCCCCACTCAGTGCTAATGCACCCGAAATCTCCACCTCAAAGGAAATAAGACCAGCACATCTAGTTTCACAGAGGACAGGAACTTGACAAAGGGTCCCAGGTCTCTGCACACACTTAGACTCTCACTTAACCTGTGTGCTGCTCTTCTTTTGTTGGGGGGGAAAGCAGTGTATGAACTACATATGTAACACAAGAAATAAATCAAAGGCTGAATTCAAGGCCACAGTTTGCTTCTAGGTGGTCAATACGCCTACTACATGCAAAAAGAAGTTGCATAATTGGAAATCAGAGAGCCAGTGAGATAGCCCTGAGGTCTTTTCAAGCTCCTGAGTTTATTCCAAGTTTTTGTGGTATACACAATAGCACCACTGGTTTATTATTTTTTCAATGACCATGGGACAGAGTCCATAGCTGTATAGCTCTGATAAGTGCCTTGGAATGATTGAATTTCTAGGTAAGAAACTGTTTCCCTCAAAACCAAAAGAATTTAAAATGTTCCAGGATAAAAATCCCTGTTACCTCCCATATAAGTCAGATAATTGTTCATTGTGGAACAATTCCTGACTCCTGCTGGTAACTGGCTTGTGCTCCAAAGCTCAACAGCTCTTGCAAACTGAATTCTACCTTATGTAATTTCAGCAGCCATTTATATTTGATACAGTAGCTTTTTTTCAGAAAAGATTTAAAGGTTTTGCTGTCATTTTCAGGCAGGCTTATACTGTAATAGCTACTCATACAATAATTGTGAATATCACCCTTCCAATTTTAGTATAGCTAAGTCTATAGACAATAAAATACACAAAATTTCAATTTATGGACATGGCTAAGCCAATGGCAAAACTTGAACAACAAGTTCAATGAAGCAATGTGAAGGGAAAGGCCTCGAAATTTGCAAGTAGCAATGAGGTTTTAAGGCTGACTTGCCCTTGAGAAGATATTCTGCATGTTAGAAATCAAAGCACAGAAAGCAGTTCTAAAATATGCTAAATGGAGAAGCATATTTTGATTGGATAAACTAAAAGAAAGATGTCTCTAATTTGGCCACTTAACTGGTCAGATGTAAGAGGTAAAAAGAACTAGAAAGATCCTGAAAATAACCACATTAAAATTATAAAAATCAATACAATATTTCACAAGTATTCTGTGTAGTAAGTGCAAAAGCAGAAGAATTGTAATGCATTAATCTGTACACGTCAGCTTAGCTGTGACCTTTGGAATATGCAGCACAGATTTGAAGACACGTTTCTGAGGCTGGTGAAATCTGAAAGGCACTGAAAAGTCACAATAGATATGCACACACTGAGAGAAAAAGACTACTGCAAAAAACTCCAGAAACTATTATTAGCTAGATAAGTGAAGAACAGCTGTCATGGCAACCCAATTTATGTAAATGGCAAGGGGTAAATATGAATTTAATCAAGGTGCCTCAGTAACACTTTATTGACTTGAAGACAGAAGCATTCTCAAAGGTCGGAGTAGCTTATGTAGTTCCCATCTGCACCTTAGGCATTCACCTCCTGGACCTCAGCTGGTGTAAATCAGCATGGAATAATTGGGCTGAGGTTAGCCACACTGATTTTAACATCTGCTGGGAATTTTGTCCTCTTCTTTGCTCTGTAAGGCTAAATAATATGGTTTAATACTCTATGTCTCCTTATTCCTCCTGGTTCTTTTTCTCTAGGGATGACATATAACTTATTTTACCACCATGGTGTGTTTTTTATGAGTTAATAAGCCCAGACCAAAGCTGAAGTGGGCAGCTGGTTTAAAAAGATCAGTGGACTGTTATTCTCCAGGAATAACCTTGGTAAAAAATCTGGAAATAAACTTTCATGTAAAAAGATTGTCTCAAATTTTATCTTTTTGAAATAGAGATATTTGGTTTTGCATCATTTTGAGACAGCTTTATGTAACTGGGAACTCATTAAAAATCAAATTTGGTTGAAGTGAATGCCTTGCTTTTTCAAAAATATGTATTTTTAAACACTGAAAGTTTAAAGATTTCTGCACTGTCCATGTTCAGATAAAAACAAAACAAAACAAAAAACCAAACATGAAAACCCCAAACACCAAAACTGAAAAACCACCCAAGCATGAAATCTCCCAAAACAAATAATTTTGGTCTTTTTGTCATAAAGGTAGCTTTATGACATCAGACACCCTCACCAGGCAAGATTAATATTTATCTGAGTTATATATATGGTAAGAATAGTGTTAAAAACAGCTGTTGCTAAAACTCCAACTCCATCAAACAAGATTTTCATATAAATTATTGATTACTTGAGTTCTTTGGACAATAAGTAAATATTTGTAGTGAATTCAGGTACTATTTAATTGAGTAGGTGATTTGAAATTCCATCACAAACTAATTTGTGAAACTATTATCTTTTTTCTTACCAATGGCCATTAGTGAGTTCTCTAGCTGTTTTTCCATAAATTCAGTTTTTATCTGGCCAACTATTTTCTAGAAGCTGAGCATCTGATTTCTAAATAAGTATTTTGACATTTTGGAGTTATTTCTGCAGGTCTTTTTCTACTCCCTTGTCTGGCCATGAGTTTTGGCCATGGGTTTGCATCCTGTGTGATAAATCCTCAGTTGAGCAGGAGTTGAAGCAAATGATATTCTGGATTGAAATATTCCCATTTCCTGACAAATGGTCTTCTTCATCCTAAAAGAAAATGAAACCCATCATTTTTATTCGTGCAGAATATCAGGCATATTGTTGTTGAAACAAGTGGAATGATCCCCTTCCACTTTGAAAAAATAGCAAAAATATCAGGCAGCACATTTCACCAGCACTGCCACACGTTTATGACAGACCATTAAAAAGACAGCACTATCAGAACTGTATTTTTACTTCTGGATATATTTATACTTCACTCAAAAGTAGCCATTCAAGGTGTGTCTCTTAAAAGGAAATTTTCTTTTTAGATTATTTCTTTTAACATTTTTCTTCACAAGCCATCTCTGAAGTTCATGCAAGAGCTGAGCTAATACCAAAAGTATTTTTTCAGTGAATGTTTGTTTCAATGGCTACATGAATTCATGAAGTACTCTTTGAATGTTTTGGATGATTACTTTTTGCAAGCATTCATGCACCAAGTTTTATGAACACCTGCTCTCAAGTTATGTTTAACCTAACATCAATAAATATGCATTGAGGATTTTTTTTTATGATGTGATTTTAAGAGCCTGTGGCCACATTGGCTCAGTCCTTCAGCTATATAAGAGATATTAAAAAGAGCTTTTAAAAGTTCTTGTCACTACTGAAACAAAAGTTTGGTGATTCATTACCTGGTAACTCTCTTATTGTCATGAGTAAAGTGAGAGTAGATGATTCCATATGGAAGAGGGCAAGGGCTGACGAGTGACATATCCAGAACACACAGAATTTACAAGTGACTGAAAGACAGCTTCTCTTTGTATGCAATCTGTTCAGTCTGTGCATCTCACCTCATTTGATTTCTCTGGCTATTTCTTGATCTTTAAAAAAAAGGTGACTGTGAGGATTACAGTAAAGAAGAAACACCCAACCTCTTTTCTCTGTGGATTACATATGCAAAGACTTGGAAGAGTCTGGAAGTGAACAGCTCTACTCCCACTCAACAGGCAGAGTGCTGAATATGGCACCCTCTGGACCAAATGCACATGGCCAGGAACAGGGTTCTAGAGTAGGAGGTCAGTTCTGTCATCTACCAGGCACTTATTATCTCCTTAAGCATCTAAGATCCACAGAGGAAATAAGACCGCCAACCTAATTGTTAAATTTATTGTGTTTCATTAATATCTATCAATCATATTGAGCCTAATCCAGCTCTGTGTGAAGTCTCTGAAAAATTACCATTGACTTCAGGGGAAGCTGGATCAGGAAGCAATAGAGATGCCAGTTGAGGAAATACATATAGAAAATGCAATCATCTCTTAAAACAAATCATATGGTATCTCAAAAGTGATAAAATGTCATTTAATTTCTGTTGGCATTCCTACGCACTTGTGCACCTGCAGAGACAATATTCTTAGGGTTGAATGATATTTACGATGAAGACAAAAGCAGAATGTTGACAGGTAAAGTAATCTGGATCTCATACTGACTACAGCAATTTGGGTGGCTGCTGCTGTGAATTAGATGAATGACAGCTGGAAAAAAATCAGGTCTCCAGCAATAAAAAAACCAGATCTAAAAAAGCACAAAACACTGAAAAGTTTTATTATCTTTCTACAGTTGCCTAGCAAGCTCTGTTTTGTAAGTGCTGTCCTTAAGGAAAACAATCTAACATTTCCCAGGGAACATGTGACAACTGTTCTTTTTTCTGTACTCTTAAAGGTCTGTGGATCACACTTGCCACACAAACTAACAAAGGAGCTTTAATGGCATGGCACTGGCTGGCTATTGAACAATGGTGAAAGACCAGGACATTCACAAAAAAGAACACAAAACAGCTAAACTAGATTAGATCAATAGACAGTGGAAAGAGCCTTCAAAGGAAGCTTTTGCCACGAAGGATACCTAATAAATATTAATTACTTTAATTAGCCTTCAGGTTTTAACCTGTGGTAAAAACCACAGAGCAAGGTAAAATGTTGCTGGGTTGAAGTGCATATTGGTGTTTTGCCCTTTAGCCCCTACTTTTTTCAGTGCCCAATACAGCTCAGAAGTTCAGCTGAAGAAGAGTGTGACGAATGTGCTCAGCAAAGTTTTAACAGCTGAGCCTGTTTTCCCCAACTGACATCACCTAAATTCAAGTGCATGTCAAATACATATATTGCCAAATAGATATAGACCACATAGTTACAGTATAGCTACAGGTGTAAGTACAGATATGGATTGTATATACATATGTGGCCATTTGAAATCAAAATGTTTCATTTTGATTTTTACAAAGAAATTTTTATAGAACTTTTTTACATCTGCAGATTTGAAAGAAGAAAATATTTTTAAATGGCAATATATTTTGTTTCAATCATAAGAACAGTATTTCTTTTTAAAAAAGTATTTTAATTCAGTCACTTTGCTTGCATGTATTTCATCTAATTGTATTGTGTAAAGACAGATAAAAGCAAAGGCAGGTAATTAAATGTGTCAGGAAGGTCTTCTCGACATTTCCAGAATAACTTTTTCTTGTAACCTTTCTTGAAGACAATTGTAAAATTTTTATTCATTTTTTCCAGTGTGAGATGAAGAGAAAACTCATCAATTATAGGAACAAAACCACAGAGTTTCAATTAGTACTGAAAATGCAGTTAATATTGCTACTTACTTGCCTCACAAGGCTGATGAGAGACTTTGTTAGACGTGGCTTCTCAAGCTCTGAAAACTGCTTGAGGAAAGGGGCTCCTTCTCACAAACACCAAGTGTTATTTCTGTACTGCCTTCTGAAGCTGACACGGAGGGAACTCCCACTCCAACAGAGGCAATTTGCAATCCTCATCTACACAGCTGACTTGCATACACAGCTCTCCCCTTCAGGGAGTATTTTCTATGACTGTGTGGCTTCACTTATTTATTTTGCTAGTGAAAGGTGAGCCGCATCTGTGCAATAAGCAGCAAGAACCGCGTCTCGAAAAAGTCGGAGCCGTTCAGGCTTTTCTCAATTCCTTCAGAATGAAATACCTGCAGTAGTACTTATTGAGCTTTCATCTCAGGGGAGAGTCAAATGTTACAGTTTAATTTACTCCAGCATGTGAAGAGTAGAGGCGTGTTTTATTAGGAATATATGGAGGGAATCAATAACCCAGTCTTACACAGTAGCAAAGAATAAGATCCCATCTGCCAATTCTGCCTCCCTGAGTTTAGGCCTTCCTATAAGGATGTAATATCATGTTGATGCTCCTCTTTTTGTAATAAGCAACACTTAGTTTGTGTCTCAGACAGGCCTTCTTTGGCAAATTTCTGTTTTGAATGAGAAGGAAAAAAGAAAATGTATGGATTTTTAATATATGCCTACATCATATATGCATATATATATATATATGTATATCAATTAGTAAATGTACTACAAATGAAAATATAGTATTTAAAAACAGACAGGCAAATAAATTGTGATGTTTCTTTTCTGCTCTTTCAGGCTCTCATCCAGTTCTGCTGGTACACCTCAGTTTGAACTCACTGATTTTTCCTAAATTCCAAACTCATGCTTGTGATAGCTTCATCTCTTAATCACAAATTTTCCTTAGGATTAGCACAGGACAGATTCAAAAAATAAAACCATGCCTATTTCAGCTAACTAGACAAAGACTAAGTGCCTAACTGTGCTGGATTTGAATATGTTTGAATCTTCAGCCATTCAGTGATAAGGTTTTGCTACAATGTCCACTCATTCCAAAATATGGATCTGCACATATATTCAGCATTTTTAGTCTGCATAATTCACTTTCAACCATTCTATAGTATAGCTGGTCATTTCATCTGGGAAGTGCTAACCAGAAGCCCTGCAGCAAAATTTATTTAATTGCTCCATTTCATTTTTTGACCCGTTTTTCAGGAATCTTTTTTTCTGGGGGAGAGGGTCATTTGTTCATTTCACTTATCTGGAAAGCATTAATTATTTCATAGGAGCAGTAGTCTTTAGCGGTTGTGTTTTGACTTTCTACTCTGCTTTACTGCCTATGTCACTGTTCACATATTTTTCCCCTAGGACAATGTGAGCATAATGACACCCCATATAGAATCAAAAATAGGATGAGAACATTTGCTCCTGAAAACTCATTTGTCCTATATTTCTTCAAGAACTTGCAACAAGTTAGTAAAAGTTATATACAAAGGCTGTATTGTATATCAGAATTCAATGGGGAACCTAACATCCAATAACATTGATCCAGATAAACTTCTACATACAAGGGTCAGCTCCTTTCTTACCATTGTTAAAAGCACAATCCAGAGAAAACGTAAAATGTGAATAAGGAAAGAAATAACATGTTCTTTCTTGTGAAAAGCTGCTATCTAGGCTGGCATTTAAAGTAAGATTTGAAAGGTGCCTACAAACTCCAGAGTATTAGATGATTAGATGGGTGGATCACATCCCCTACAAGAAAAGGCTGAGAGAACTGGGATTGTTCAGCCTGGAAAAGAGAAGGCTTTGGGGTGACTACATGCCATCTTCCAGTACCTGAAGGGAGCCTACAAGAAAGCTGAAGAGAGACAATTTACAAGAGCACAGAGTGACAGGATGAGGGGAAGCAGCTTCAAACAGAGAGAGTGCAGGGTTAGATTAGTAATTAGAAAGAAATCCCCTCCTGTGAGGGCGGAGAGGCACTGGCACAGGCTGCTCAGAGAAGCTGTGGATGCCCCATCCCTGGCAGTGCTCAAGCCAAACTTCAATGGGGCTCTGAGCAGCCTGGTCCAGTGGAAGATGTCCCTGCCCACGGCAGGGGGATTGGAACTAGATGATATTTAAGGGATTTTCTAAAATAGACCTTAAATATTCTAAATACTCTCAAATCTTTTGTGATTCTATTATTAGGCCATTATTCCTTGTAAACATGCTATGTGAGCCACTCTGTTGCTAAAATAATACAACTGAAAAAGCACAGAGAAAATGTTGTGTGTGGAATTTCAAACACCTTCAGTGACAACCCATTTAGGACTCATTTCAGGACCACACACAAATGATGAAGATTTTGTCTTGGTAGCACTGATTTTGTCTGGGTACTTTTGAATCGTTGTTATATCCTTTGAGCAGTACAGTAATAGAGTGAACCTTGATACTGAACTTTGTTAAGCCACACTTTTACAGCACCATATTTCAACAGAACCACTTCTCTGATACCTTTGACAGTGGTTCTTTAAGCAGTTTGAATCGTCTATTTGCAACAAATTAGCACAGTCGGCAGGATTCCTAAATCCAGATTTGCTACACTGTAACTCACAATTGACTCTTTTGCTCTTCATATTAGTGTCTAATTCCAACATTGTTCATTTAATGTTTTCAAAATTGTAAGCATTAATTCATTTTTACTATTTCATCCCTCTGATACAGATGAGAAGTCCCAACAATGAGGATGGAAAATGAAAAAGTACTTTTTGCCAAGCTGTAGAGAGTAAAATGTGAACCACAATTGACCCACAAAGACACTGTGGACTAGTAAAACGTGGGCAGTAAAATGTGGACTAGAATTGACCCACCAAGAAACTTCAGGCAGAAGTTTCAGCTGCAGGACGAGTCCTCGGGGACAATCTGAAACACTGGGGTTTCTTTTTTCCCTTTTATTTGCAAATGAGTCTAATGTTTAAGGTGCTGGAGCACTGTCCTGCACTGGTCATTGCTGAAGCTTTTTACACCAGCACAAATCTTTAATGTTATGCAATTTCATGGAGTCATTATTGTATCCACAAAGGATAGACCTCTCCTGCTGGGAGGGAGTGACACTGTCTGTAGGTGTCTGTGTGTCTCTCTCTCTGTATATACACAGAGATATGTACATGGGTGCTTCAAAATCTGTTCATTTCTTTTTAGATTTGACTGGCAGTAAATCTGGGGACTCTTATACGTATTTGCTTGAAGCTTGAAACATTTAACAGATGATTTATTCCTGCCTCTTAATATTGTACCTGAGATTTATATGTATTATTTTGCCTTTACATTGTGTGTTTTGTAAAATGAGTAGCATTTACCACAGTTTCTTCCTTTGGTGTAAATATTTGAAATATATTTGGATTTGCCTGCAAGCTAACTTCCTAAAATTTTAGATTCTTTTGGGGGGATTCAAATGAAATTATAAGAAGCAGTAAACTCATTTCCTGTCAGATGAGACTGGAGGCTGATTTCATGTTCAGAAACAGGGCACATGCCCAGATATTCATCAGAAAGAACTACTGGTATGGGCAATGTTGCAATTTGAAACCTTGCAACATAATTTCAGGGAGTCCTGAAGAAATAGTAATGTACTCCAATGTGAATTAAATTAACTGGGCAGATACTGTCAGTGTATGTGAAAATTAATAGCTTTTACAATCTCTTGGAAAAATCACATGTGAGGCAAAATGTAGTTCTTTGCTAAATCTGTTTTAGCAGTAAATTAAAGATTTTCCCATACAGAATTCATAAAGAATATAACTTCACTGATTTCAGTAGAGTCATCCTGCTGATGGTTTTAGATCAATATTTACAAGACATTTTATTGTAAAATATCTGCTTTAAAAAGATAAAAACTTTTAATTCTAATTCAAAGTATTACCACTGTAACAGAAATGCATTAACATCCTTGGTGTGAGGGATGACCTCTCTTTTTATATTATTTTGGGGGTAGGATGGTCAGCAGAGGTTATGCTGATGAACAAGCGGAGCTATGTGCTGCTCAGATCAGGGCCACCCTGTAAAAATGCATATGGAAATTATCTTGGGGTTTGATTTGTTTAGAATGTCACTATGCACTCCTTAACACAACTAATAAAAGTTCCATTCCCTTTGGACCTTGAAGATCTCTGGAAGACAAATTTTTCTGCAGAAAGACAACCAGCAGTATATAAGTAAAGGCTTTCATCACATAATTAATTTGAAGTACACTGTACAAGAAAATGAATGGTCTTTCTAGGAACATACTGAACACTTTCTGAAATTGGTGTTTAGATGTTCTGGAGTCAGGACTGATAAAAACATATACTAAAAACCAAACTAAGTTAAACCATGACAATATCCTACCCTCAGGGATCACTGAAAGAAGTTTTATTCTCCAGGAATCTGCTGCATCTTAGCCCATTTCTATCCATGGTTTGGAATTTACACAGAACTACACTGATTCACACAACTATTTTATTTACACCTTGAAAATTACGCTAAGATTTCAAACCTTTAGCCCTTACATAGACAAACTTTCATGACATTCAGCAGCATTGAATTCTTGTTTGTAGTCATGTCCAGCTCCTTTGTCACTTAAAGAGAATATGAGTAAGTCTAATCTTTGTAACAAAACCATAAAGCAACTCTCAGCAATTATTTCAGCAAAACTGATAAAGATATTGTCAACTACTCTATCTGTGCTAGCTGAGAATCATACCTCTGGTGCAACCATACATGCACAGATTGCATTGTAAGTCTCTCTTATGCTGCCTCAGAAAAAATGCACATGAAAATTGAGGAGTCTAGGAAGAGAAACTGAGAAGTGGAAACATTTGAGCTTATAAATTTACTTGTACCTCTCTGAGTAACAAAACTGATTTATGGAAATTGATAGGAGTTCTGACTTTCTTGTGAAAAAGAGTTCATCCACATAAAAATTCATCCACAGAAATGTGCTTCAGGCACCACTATTATTACAGAGAACTGAAAATTAAATTGCTGTCCACTTTGGTGAGATAGATACAGTTAAAGAGAGACTAATAAAGAAATTGTGCTCTTCATTTTCTCGGAGAAGTGTTACTCAAAAAGTTAAGATGAATGTTACAGATTCCTCTAGACCTCTCTGTTGGATCAAATACTCTGTCAAGTCCTTTCAATACCAGAAAAATTAATAATTTTATTCCCATAGCCAGAATTCTCTACCAATTAAAAAAAAAAAACACCATAAAAAAAACTAAAAAACAAGAGAAACACTGGAAAAGAGATATGTTTTGCATGGATCATTACTAGAAAATGCATGGTATATATCCATCCATCCATCCATCCATCCATCCATCCATCCATCCATCCATCCATCCATCCATTTATCCACTTAGCAAGGTGAGTCCACCCACATGTGCCTATCTATGTAAATATCCATCCATGTAAATATCCATCAATATCTACCACAATGCAGTGCTCATGCTCTTCCCAGCCTGCTGTCCTGGCCTTGGAGGTCCAGAGCACTACTCTCCCCATCCCTTCACTCCCTCCCTCCCTGCTGTGGCCATCCAGTACATTAATGGGAAGTGAGAATGGAACAGCAAGTGATAACTGACCTTGTTCAATATGCTGGTTCCATCAATCCACTCTGTTATCTTCAGTGAGTAGGGAAGCAATACTGGAAAAAAATTGTCTCCCATCTCAGCTGGGATGTGGCAAGTAACAAATGAGAAAGGGACTGAAATGCAAAAATGCATGTGTTTTTATAATTTCCCATCCTCAGAAGATAATGGGAATTGACCTCAGTCAAAAGCTTTTCTGCCGAGACTAAGAACTACCATGGTACCATGGTATGAGTATTCATATTTTCATTTTTTCTTTACTATCTAGGACATGGTGGCTCATCTGCTTCTTTCCAGGGATCAGGAAGGTGAAGGGATCTTATCTCGTGCTCTGCTAGACAGAGGTACTGTCAGGGGTAGTGCCAGCTGAGACCTAAACACGAGAGAGGTGCTTCACTCTGCTCTGCTTCATCAAACAAGGTAGAGAAAACCCCTGGTGGGATGAAGCACAGCAAGCAAGGAGCTCCTGTGAGCTGCCACCTTCTGCCTCTGCCTCCCAGCTGGTACCCCTCCCTGAAGCTCAGGCTGGGAGGTTTGCCTGGAGGCCAAGCAGGAGTAGAACACATATTGTTTACCTTGTTCAGCCAAAAAGCTGAAAAGGGCTCTAGCTGCTTTTTTTCAGGGTTACCATCCAGGACTGCCAAGCCAGAGGAGCCGTGCTGTTTACTAAGTTGCAATATGAGCCTTTCCTGTGTCCATCCCCAATAAGCAAGAGAAAAGCATATGCCAGGCATCTGCACAGGATTTCAGCTCTTAATTTTTACAATCCTTTGCACTGAGAACATGCACTGACATGGAGGGTCCCTCAGCACTTTTGTAGTATTTCTTCCTCCTTCACAAAAAGCAAAGGCTTATCCAGAAACACTTTTTTGCCTGATTTCTTGGTTTAAAATTTGGTGTGAGTATCTGGAGTTCTTGATTTATACTCATTTTGATGACACACATGCAATTTGCCACAGGCATTGGGAACAAGCTTCTCTGCCTTCCATATGGGTGGGATCAGAGATCACAACATTACTGACAGAGGAGCAAAAAATGCAAAATATGACAATCTGTGAAAACATCTGTCTCACCAGTTTGGGAAAAGATGTGCCTTTCACAGCCAGCCAAACACTTTCTGGTCTTCTGAAAAACAAAAGCATTCATATTCAAATTGTTAAATTAAAAAGTCAACTCTCAGGCAAACAATACAGAGTCTAATGCCAGAAGATGACATGCAACACAGTATTTCTGAGACAACGACAGTATCAAAAATGTTCATCAAGACAGTGAAAGAAGGCTCTAAACTACACATAGAAAGGCAAGAAAGAATTTATCACAATCATTACTTTTATTTAATGTCTTGGTGTGCATTAAAACCTCTAGAAAAGTAAAATGAAATCTTTCTGACTTGATTGGGTTTCCAAAGGGACAATTACTGGTGTTGACAGATGATAAACTGAAATACAGACAAAAAGAATGAACGCATCTGGCAAGTTTTTATCTACTTGAGCCAATGCTTTTTGTCTTTTAGACATTATTAAGCATGTCTTAGGAACAGTCTTGCTACTACAGAAAATGCTTTTCTGGCCTGACTTGAATTTAAAGTCTACCAGCATTTTCCTAGAAGTGAGAAGAGGACACTGAATTTTGTCTTTCCATGAGAAATGAAACTGGAGTGAGGTTATAGACAATCCCATGGCACTTTTCAGAGCAGCAAGGGTGTACCAGTGCTAGCTCACTGGCTAAATTCCAAGCTAGCTAATTATATTCTCTCTCCCAAATGTTTTCTGTGGTTTCAATTAAAGAATTTATTAATTACTTCCTATCCTGAAAAATGTTAGCATGTTGCTGGCCCGGCATATCTTCTGTGGTTTCTCAATATTACGTTTATGCATCAAAATACTTTGGAATCCTGTGCTGAAAGTCATGAGAGAAATGTGCACTATTGGTGGCTTTTATTGCTTTGTCAGCCACAGTAATCTTAGAATGCTTTTAATATACTTAGTAATAAGTATATTTTATTTTTATAATGCCCAAGGCATCTAAGAATCAAAATGTGTAGTCATAATTCTAATTAAAAATATATCTTCTTTAAAATATTAAATATTGAATGATTTTAAGATGTAGTGTGGCTGTAGTATCAATGCATAGACTGCTTGTGATGATGCTATTCAACTTACTGCATGTGAAGGGACTCTTTGGACTACAAAAACTCCAAACAGATGCTTCTGACAGCATACAAATGATCCATGTTTCAGCTGCTATAATTCTGCAGTAAGTTTTGGGCAGGCATAACATCAAGTGTTCCTTTCAAAATCATGAGAATTTTAACTTTTCCCCAGTCTATTTAAGCAGCTTGCTTTTATTCTCTTCCCTGTGGCTGTATGTCACATGTAATAATTGCTGCTACTCCTGGATCTTCCATTTCTACAATATCACAAATGTTATCCATCTTGGCTCAGGCATACATTAGCCTAAGCATAATCTTTCCTCATAAAGAGATTTTGAGGACCACTAACTCTTTCCTTTATCGTTCTCTACGGCTCCATTTAGATATCACAGTTTCCTCTGACCTGTGAGACCTCAGCAGCAAAGATATAAGGAAACCAGTGGAATACTCAGGGTTATTGATTTCCAAAAACATTTTTGAGAATAATTCAAGAAGCACATTGTAAGGCAAAGGTCTGGAAGGCGAGAGCTGCCATGCAACACTCAGTGCCATGGTAAGACAGAAAGCAGAGTCACCTGAAACTGTGCTGAGGCAGCAAAGCCTGCAGTGCATCATCTGGGACAGCAATGAGAAATTGCTTCTGTAAAATTTTAAGTTCTCTGTAGCAAAGTCATTCTTGGATGACCTGACACCTTTGTTTCTGCCAAGTTTAAGGAGTGTTCTCCTCAGAGCACAAGGGTCTGATGCCCTTCCTTCCCTCCATTCAAAGGACACAGTAAGTGTCATTTGCCTGGTTTGCCACTTCCTTGCCATAGTAAATCTGGGGGGTTTAGACAGACACCCACCCCCAACACACACTTTTTAACTTATCTGGTGCATTCAGATCTAAGATAAGGCTTCAGATTCCAGTTATGAGAAAATTCAAAATGAAGATGTGTCATCATAAATATTTTACAAAACTAAAGTAACATCTAGTGGAAAACCAGCTATGCAATATATTTCCCTCAGGACATTTCTTCTGTGAGCTGTAAATATAGGGCCTTCTATTTCAATTCTTCTAAATAGAATGCATAAAATCAGTTTCTATAGAAAGAATAAATGCAGTGATGTTTTAAATTATTTGCATCATAAAAAGATTCAACATAGATGTAACAGGCTTTGTGTTGTTTGAAACACAATTAATTTTCTAAATTACACCTGTGTAAAAATATCTATTAATTATGTGCCTGATAAATGACAATAGAACTGTTGTACAAAATTAATTCTAATTTAGCTTAGACGCAATAACCGAAGAAAATATTTAACATTTTTCCTTTGAGGAGTTTGGGAGCTAAAAGGTTCACTGATATGGAAGGCTATGAGTCCTGCCTTGTTCCAAATTCATTTTAGTCTTTTCTCTGGAAATATAATCAAACATTAGAGTAGCATAAAAGTGATAATAGTGAATAGATTTTTCCCATATAAACATTAAATAATTAATATGCAGGTTATACATTAATATAACTGTTGTCTACAACATTTTCAAATCTTTGTGATGCTGCTGTTTAATAATGCAAAGGCATGCTAACAGAATGATTTTTCAGTAGACATTATGAGTACATAAGATATATTGTGATACATGCATCTGTGTCATATGTATACCTGTCATAACTGTGGAATAACTTTCTCAAATGGTCCTTGTGGATAGCAAAACTTTTTTTATTTAAGACAGGTATGTTTTTTTGATAAACAGAATGTATGTTTTCAAGTTGCTGCCATAATAAGCCAGCTCAGGTCAATGATTCATGACTTTCAGATACATACAGTTGCTGTCAGAGAAGAAAAGGAAATTTATTTTCCTGCAAGGCTATCAAGGGAACCAGACTCAAACAGGTAATTACATCTATCTCTAGGCATGCCTGTGATGTTGTACTTTCTCTCACCATCCCACCTTCCATAACCACTTGCAGGGGTTGGGATTGCTGCTTCCAGCTTGCTCTGGATTTTGGGGGATGGATGGCAGCATGGTAGCCAAGGGCTGTCTGGAATGCTGAGCTGAATGCCTGGCTGGTATGCAAATATGAGCATGATCTTACCTGATGAGTAGGAGACAGCCCAGGAGCTCCCCTGCACGTCAGCAGGCTGCACACCAGGATCTCCCTGGAGTAGGGGCACCTCCCAAGGTCACTGCTTGAGGCTGAGAGATCCCTTGCCATAACAGATTGTCAGACTGATAACATGCTAAACTTTGAGATCACACCTAGGTGATATTACAGGATTTTCTGTACACATTTATTATCCTATAGATAAAAGTGTTGGCCAAGTTTGGGACTAGGACTGGATCCAGCTGTACCTAGACTCCTGGCTGAGAAGTTTAGAAAGCAAGGGGAAATCTTTCTGAACCTTGTGATTCAGTGGTAGGGTCTTCCTGACAGTGTTATCTGACTTTGCCCTCTATCCAGTAAATATTCAAGTGCACCTCGCCTTTGAATCTTTGCTGTTAAATCTTGTTAAACCGCTGTTTGATATGAATAAGGCACATTTCTGCTTCTCTTGTACAACTGGTGTACCACTCCATTCAACAAGACCATGAGAGGCAGCATAGGTGGCTACTTTGGTACATGCAAAAGAAATTCTATCTGTGCCTGATGAAGGGAAGTCAGTAAAGCAGCAGTCCCATTTTTTTCAATACCAGGAAGGAAATAAAGCAAACAGAGAGAAGAAAAGGAGTCTTAGCTTCTTAGAACATTGCATTAAGCCTATGTGGGTTTATCAGATATTGTTAAAATGTCACAATAGCCTTAGTGGTAATCTTACTGTACTTTATCCTATGCGAAAAAAAAAAAAAAAAGCTGCAAGAAAGCAACTCTTCAAGTACTAGCCTACAACCTAATACATGATACTGAGTAATTTTCACACTTCACAGTTCATCTTTAGGCAGCAACATTGGTGGAGTTTTGTGTTAACTAAGTGTTTTTAATTAATCAAACACATTGTCTGTGTCTGATCAGAGAAACTGTAGGTTGCCCCAATCCCCAGAAGTGCTCAAGGCCAAGATGGACAAAGCACTGAGCAACATGGTCCAGTGGAAGGTGTTCCTGCCCATGGCAGGGCTGGCTGGAGCTGGATGATTGTAAAGGCTCCTTCCAAACCAGATTCTACCTTTTGTGTCACCTACCACGTGTGTCTGTGTGCATTTCCCTGTGCAAGTGCAGGAAGAGTTTTGGATCTATTTTGGGACATTTGAAGTATTTCAGTTAACAATTTTGACATAACTTCAATGTTGCTGTAATTTTTGCTGTTATTACCTATGAAATCTTTGGAAATATTTCCAGATGGATGGATTACTCTTCTGCCAACAACTGACTGTCAAATGGGAAGTATAACTTCTCCATGGAGTCTCCCAATTTTATGACACAGAGAAGCTCCATGAAAAAAATGGGTTTTGAGACAAGCAAGAAGCCATGGAGAATGAAGCTGCAAAATTCTTCACACTTCTCCATTGTGAAAACCAGTAATTTTTGAAAGAACAGACTTGACTCTTCTTATGCAGAAGACAAAAAGCTCAGATTTTTTTCAGATGTTGAGTGTTCAGGAGATGACATGGTTTCTTAAAGAAACAGCTTTAAGTATTAGCAAACAGTCCCTAAACTGTCCCTAAACTAAAGAAGCAAATTATGTTGAGATGTTCTGAACACATCCTAAGGAAATCTTAGATGCCAAGAGGCAGGGTGGTCAGCACGTTTCTGTGTGGTTTCCTCTGAGTCTAACACCACTGTGGGTAATTTACATCACAACAAAAATATAAAGAACATTCCCTGCTTTGTGACCTGGAGAACAGGATGTGACAGTTCCCATTACTGAGCTCTGCTGACAGAAATGATACGTGGAGTCTGAGGATGAAGCCTCCCATAACTTAACCTCTCTCTTTTAACACACAAGATTTGGAGTGAAAATTATCACGGGTTTTTTTTTTTTCTGCAACAACCCTACTTTGACCATGACACTCCAGTCCTCTTTTCTTTCACAAACTTTGACTTTTTGCTGTGTCTCATATGTACGAAGCCTTAGAGACTGTCCTGGGTGTGGGGTTGTTATATTGTGTCCCAAATCGCTAAAGAAATGTGGACTACTGCCAAAGCAATAACCCAAAAGCAATGCTGGACCATACTGAAACTGCTTCAGTCTGCAAAGCTTGATTAAAGGAGACAGGGCAAAGGTCCCTAAGTGTGCTGTTTCAAATAGTTTTTACCATGATTTGTTGAACTTAGGCTGGCCCTGAAAAGAAAATTCTCATCAGATTCAAAACAAGCCTCATTAACCATGAGGTTATAACGTCTGAGGCAGATTAGCTTTTGGGTTGTTTTAAATAGTGCTGATCAAGATTAACTGGGAGTCTGCAATTTAAATCTCTTAGTTCAACCTCTGGAAAATCATTCTCAAAGCACATGCTATTCTATATTTGAGAAACCAGGTTTGCAGAGAGGAGGTGCCCATGAAAATCTGTTATAAACTTGTGAAAACCTCTGTACAAACTAGTGCATTTTGGCCTCACCATTTATTCCAGAGAACACCATGGTAACACCAATGTAGCTATGCTTTTTCTTAGAGGAGCACGAGTTACATATTTTACTTGTATATAGCATTAAATTGACCGTACCACTTCCGTGAGTAATCCAAAGTGTGTATGTTTGAATATTCAAAATTATAATATTTTTAATAATATTTCTATGAATCTAAGCATTTGCAGAAATATTACAATTTAGTCTGGAGGTTCCAGTGTAACTGGAGTCCTATTCCCTTAAGAACTAGGGTAAAAAATATAGGAAGACATAGCCCAGGTAAATTCTGTGAGTAATTGGGAATTAGAAGAAACTCTTTAACAAATACACAAATGAGCAGCTTCAGCAGAATAATGCTTTTGAAAGTTTTAGAAATGAGTCAGCTCAACCTGACCAATTATCCTGCTCTGACTAAAGCCACCAAAGCCACTACTGAGGCCAAGAACACAAACCTGTAAGATATATTCTGCCTATTCCCTTTTATCCAGTCATTGCACTAATTGGCCTGGTTCTTTTCTGAACCTGACCATATTCTCTGCTTCCACAAGCTTCTGTGCTGGAACATTCCATCAGCCCATTAGCCACCATGAAAAAAGACAGTAATTAGAAATGGGTGGATGGATGGATGGATGGATGGATGGATGGATGGATGGATGGATGGATGGATGGATGGATGGATGGAAGACAAAAGATAGAAATAAACTTTCTACCTGTTACTACATTTTATCTATTTGAAATAAATCTTCATCAGTCTTTCAGTTGCAGGATGATGGCACTTGGTCTATCCACTCTGCATTCAACACAGAAACCCTTTGTGACTGTGAACTCTGTCATATCCTTCCGTGCCCTATTGGTCTCCATCCTTTTGAAGGATCCCAGGATTTTTAGGCTCTCTTTGTAGGGCAGCTGCTTCATTTTCTTGGTTATTTTTATTTCCCTCATCTATAGTCTCTGACCCAACTAGAATTAAATGAAGCACTAATAGCATAGCCATGTTAAGAGTTTATATGAAGGTAAAATTACATTTTCCACCTCCTTCTTGATATCTGGTGATATACGCTATTTTTTAACCATTACTGCCCACTGAATCAATAGTTTTTATAACACGTCAGGGACAGTTAAAAAAGTCTTCTAACCTGTAACTCTCAATTTGAAGACTAGCACCAGGAAGTTGCATTTATCAACAGTATAAATATTTGTTGGATTCTGTATCTATGTAATTTTTCATAAGATACACTAAACCAGTTTATAGTAGTGATACAATTTGTATGGTGAACAAGATAATCTAAGTATTCTTCAAGAGGTTTTCCTTCACAGGACTACATCTTTCCTTTTTAATTATGGCTGCATGTTCCTAGTTGTGTCCATTTAGGAATAGCAACACCTGCCATTATGTGAGAGTTGAGCTGAAGAACAGGTAGATAAATATTTGTTTCACAACTCAGGAAAATATTCAACCACAGAAAATTCTGGAGCACATGAATGCCAAAAAAGAGTTAACTACAATGTAAAACTTCTTGCTTCTAACATCAGAAAGAATTCAGAACCTCTGTGCCTATTGCCAGAGCACTGGGACCAAGAAGGTGACATAAAAGACATTTGGAAATGCCTAGGATCAGAAAATTACAAAACTAATTCTGCTTCTGAGTTTTGCAGCACCAAAGATGGACTTGTTTGACTTTTACTTCTGTAAAGGTTGTATGCTCAAAAAATTTTTCACATCTCAGTATCCATCTTTTTGCTTACAATGTAAAGGACTTCACCACCAACAAAAGCTTCTGTTGCTATCCAGCAAGCACACCTAATCAGTTTAATGAACTTCTGCTGGATCTGTGAAAATACCCTTTATAAATAATTTAGCCCTTAGATATAAACTCATTCTATTCTCTGCAGTGAACTGCCTGGTCTAGTAACCATCATCATCTTCAAAAATCCCATATAATGTGAAAAATTTCGAATTAGATTCACTGCCTGAAGCCATTATAATAATAAAATCCTATTTCTCTGTTTTGAAGCCAAGCATCTATATTTCTCCTAGGTAAAGGCATTGAAATTCAATGAAGAGACAGGTAATAAATGAGAGAATTTTCTAAGGTAATAACTACAATTCTCTTTAAAGGTCATCAATAGATGAGAAATTATTATACTCTGTTAATGTTACTTGTAATGTTCTGATTGGGTTCCATTGCAGGTGAAAAGGAAACCTCAGTTGCCACTCATTCTTTTATTAAAGAGAAAACAAATTAGCACAGGACTAAGTATTAACAATGAAAAATGCTCTCTGTTCTGCTGGAGTCTTTTAAAATAAAAGGCAACTACAGGGAGAGTAACTATTTTGTTTTCGAATTTCAGAACTAGACTCTAATTTGATTGACTGTTGATTCTGTGAAGCAGTAAAAAAGAAACCAACTCAGAAAAGAGCCCTGATTCTGAAATTGTGCTCATACAAACTGTAATCCTAAACCCTTTGTTGTCTCACAACAAGGTTGTAATATCAAGCAATAAGGAGCCGCAGGAAGAAAGTTGTGCCTCTGCATAGAAGAAGATATATTCATGCTGAAAGGTACACAAAAATCACAAAAACATAACAACATTATTAACGTTGCTTTATTTTGCTTTGGTGCCCTTTTTTATTTACTAATTTATAAATATTTGCATACGTTATTAATGAAGCTAGATAAAAGATGTTAAGTGTTATATGGACAAAACTAGTCTGTGATCTGTTAGATCTATGGCTACAACAGAAAACGGATCTGTTTCAGGTCCTTTTTTCATCACTGAGACTACACTTTTTCTTCAAAAGCTGAAAGACACCTTAAAGGT
The DNA here is from genome assembly GCA_013396995.1 of Dicaeum eximium. Taxonomy (NCBI): domain Eukaryota; kingdom Metazoa; phylum Chordata; class Aves; order Passeriformes; family Dicaeidae; genus Dicaeum; species Dicaeum eximium. The sequence goes on along the minus strand of VWZP01007832.1, from coordinate 417,614 downwards.
TGCTCAAAGCACATGGAAATTTTCAAGCTTCTTAAGCTTAAGACGTTAAATTAGAAAGAATTAGATGTCTCTGGAGAGCATTTTCCATCCCCTATGTGTTACCAGCCCAATGGTGCAATATGGCATCACTTAGAATGGCGTTCTAGAGGTAGACTCACAGACTGCCCAAAACTGAGGTGTTTGCTTTTTGTTTAATAGATGATGATGTATTTTTTTTTATTAACTTAGCCAGATTTTGAAATAATTATATTTCAGTGGAAAAGGAGTATCAAGTGGCTTAGGAGTAACAGCTACTTACACTTTGTGAGTTATGATCAGGTACTATTTGTACTACTACTGGTAGCAAATACCTTAGACCAAAACAAAGGCATCCTTGGAGGCACAAAGAGAAGGAGGATGGAATATATTTCTAATGAATTACTAAGATTGTATGAAAAACAGACAGGGCAAATCTAGACTGGCTTCAGGATCTTTTCCATTTCTAAATGTGTATAGATACAATACATTTCATAGTATTAATATGAATGTCTGCTGCATAGCTTCATTTCTTAATCTAACATATTTTGCTCACTGTAATGCTCCTTGCTTTTTTCCCCATCAAATATAGATTTATTGAATGATTTACACACAAACTGAGTGATATTGACAGGTATACATGATGTGAGGAGAAATTCAGGCCTTGGCAGCTGGAATATGTTTGAAATAAGAAAACAGTGTTACAAAAGGCAAAAAACATCAAAACTGTAGTGAACACAAATCCATAACACAGCCCCATACCAGCCACTGTGAGGAAAACTAACTCTACCCCAGCCCAAACCAGCACATAATTTTTCTTAATCAAGTTTCTCTGATTGTTTCACCATTTTTTATGCCTTAGCTTAAGTGATTGTCAAGTTTAAGCAAAAAATATATAACTGCTTATTGTGACATTTGGCTAATTAGTGCCTTCAGGGGCTCACTGCACTTAGTACAGCAAGAGAAGGACTGATGCCATTTTCATTTTATGTTCCAAGTTCAGACAGACCTCAAGAACATTTGGTACTTCATAATCCAGCAGGCTCTATAGCCTTCAGTGATAAACTGCCACTTACTTAGGGAAGAGTTTAGTGCAGGTATCTAAATGTGAGGAGTAAAGGTCCTTTTCCTTATATATGGCATTTGTAGGTCAACACTCTTCACTGCCCAAAATGAGTGATAATTCCTTGCCATTGCTCTATCTGGATGACCTTTGTCTATACAACCCACTCACACATATTTTGTTTTCACTTTCTAAAGGATGCGTATGTTCATGTTGTTGCCTTTTCTCCCTCCATTTTCAGCATCACATTACACTGAGTAACCTTTAGATCACATGAATTACTAAGGCTTGGTCCAGTTGGAAAAGGCAAGCCAGTGATGACAGAAAACATTTCTTCCTACTATTTTTACCTGTCTTGGAATACTGAGGAAACTAACATGACCTTGTGATTGCAACCTGGCACCTGAAGTTTCACAGAATATTCTTGAAATGTTTTTTCATTTAAGAAAAGGTATTTCAGATTTCTTTGTGAGTGGAAAGACATGGTCTTTTGAGTTTATATATTTCTCTTTCTTTTTTTTTTTTTTAACCAATTTGACATCTACATGACAGAAAATCTCTTCTAACTTCTAGATACATGAAGCTGGGTGTTATCTGCACCTGACTTCTGCACATAGCAGGAGATCCAATTATCTGAAATGGTATCTCAGCAGGAAAGATGGACTAGGATAGGTTTAAGATGTTCCAGGCTTTGAAAAGGCCTTGAATACCTTATGTAATTTAAATATCCCTGCAGCATTTATATTACAGACTTTTAGAGTCCCTTGTCACTAAATCCATTTAACCTACTGGAAAGCTGTCAGGCAAAAGGAAACTATTCTGCCCAGGAACTAGAAATGCAAATAGTACCCTTGAAAAAGTTCAAGGAACAGTTCCCTGCACAGTTGTTCTCAATTCTGTGTTTGCCAGCCTTGACAGAGTCCCATTTAAAGTTATGCTGCTGCTGCTTCCATATAATCTCTCTAAAACAAAACAGCCATTTGCATCCTTAAAGTAACTTTAAATAAAAAGAATCAACTCTGCTGATCCTTTTCAGGAATATATAAACTCCTTAGATGCTAGCTCTGAGTTGAAAATAAGTACAACATACTTCCAGCATATTTAAGCTACTGCTTGAAATATTTAATACCCAGGAGGATTATTTTTTCTTCTCCATAGAATCTTACATACTAAAATCTGTCAATATGTCAAAATTTGTACCCTGCAGCAGATGTTCAGCTGTGCAAAAGAAATTTTTCTTTTCCCTGTTATATATGAAGAAAATTGTATTTATAGAAGTGATACGGTCAGAATTGAAACAGTCACAATGACATTATATGCATGTCAAATTTTTTTTAAGTCCACCATGTTTATGTACCATCTGTATGAGCTAGTTTATAATGCACACTCTGTATATGCCCACTCTGCAAGGAACATGAAAAAGATCTTTATTTTCTTACAACTTTACTAATGTGGTTTTAGTGACACTGCATTTCTTTGTTTGGATGCATTATCATCCTTCATTGTTTTTCTGAATTTGTGGGGGTTTTTTTGGTTTGTTTCGTTTCTAGTATCATTGGAAGGAGCGAAAAGTAGCACATCATACATTAGCTGTTCTATGAGATTAGTCCTAACACAGAGCATGACCTAAATATGCTTTGTAAATAAGGCAATGAATTTCTTATCATTCAGCATGTTGAACAGTTTAGCTGAGATTGGAAACATTCGCTGTAATCTCCAAATTAACCCTCGTGTTATGTTAGAAGGGTGGTAAAGGCAAACTTAATTCTCTCTTATTTGAGAGAACTATTTGAGAATACATAACTTCAGACACTATTACCATCAGTAGGGAAGTTTGCTTGTATTCTCATACCCCCTTTCATACCCATAGATATAATGTACACAATGGTGAAAGTGAGAAAATTTCCATCCCAGCATCCTTTTCCCACATCTGTGTGATGTAGGCTGCAGGCACACTTTCTTTTCTGATTCTTGCTGTGCCAGCTGGAGATATTATACATTTTCCTCCACCCCAAGTTATTCATCACTCTCTATAAGCAGGCTCTGTCCTTCAGGCACAGTCACTCCAGTTAGCCCAAAGCACTTTCATATGGTGTTTATCCTAACTTGTCTGACTGCCTGAAACACTCATTTTATTTCTTTTTTTTTGTAGTAGAACTGGGAGCAACCACTGTAGGTGATGCAACTGTTTGCAGAGGGAATCTCTATCTAACAGAGATAGCAGTAAAATAACACTGAAGGATTTGTAAATATGTCCTCTAATAAATAAAAATCTCTGTTATTTTTTATTATTATACGTATTACTGTTGTAAAGTTGCTAAAGAACTTTTCTTTTAATTACAACTCTTACTTTCTATTTCTAAGAGAAGATCTGCTGAAGTACCATGAATACATTTATTTTGGAAATAGAAAAAAAATAACTCATATCTCTTGGTTATTAACATATTCATAATTTCAATCATGGTGAAATTAATGTTTTCAAAATATTGTATATTGTACTGTATTGCTGATTAGGGAAAAATAATGCTTTCCATCTTGGTTTTCTGCAGGATCTAGTAAGTCTCATTACATTGGGACACTCCATTTCTGCAGCTGGAATCGTTAGATCCTGTACTCTGAGGACATGGAGGGGAAAATCAGCTTTTGAAGTGTAAACTGATCTGAGATGGAGAACAATGGCAAACATGAAGAGCACATAATGCCATTTTGCACAGTCACTTATCTCAGAATCAAAAATGCTAACGAGAGACTTTCACATAACTGAAATCTAAGGGAAGGGCTGCCAGCAGTTTTTTGTACTTGTTCTGACTGAATTGGAAGATTCCCTTTGGGCCAGAGCTGATGCCATTAACATTGTGCTTCCTAAAGAAGGGCACAGAATTTCAGTATTAATCAGTGTGTCATTGATCCAAATGTTTAACTCCTAGCCATAGTTAAAAGCTAATATATTTACAAAGCTGGGGGTTTTACTTTCAATATGCAGTTTATGTTTCAATATGCAGTTTATGTAGCATTGGCAAATACATTGATTAGAACCAACTAAAGGCTTAAAAACATCCTCATTCCCATGAGGATAATTGAAAAGTCTAGTGACTTACTCTGCAGATGGTACAGACAGACACAATAAGCCATTTTAAATACTCCAGCATGCATGGTAAATTACTCATAAACACTTTTAGCATCCAAATTCATAAACATTTTATACATGAAAATTAAAAACTCTGAGAAAGCAGGCCCACGTTGGGCAATATGGCAGACGTGGCTAAGAAGCAAAATGGATGGTTATGTATAAAAGTAACACAGCAAGTTGAGAATAGTCAGTGCAAACACTGAACTGAATATTATTTGACAAATGCATTATTCAGCAACTATTTCACAGCCATCACCCTGACCATCTGGATGTTAGAACACAGAGGTGAAAGCAGAGTAAGTATATTACTGTCCAAGGGCTTTTCTAAACACAAATTCCAAACACAAATTTTTTTACTGAAATCCCTCCATTAAAAAGAAAAAACAAACAAGCAATCTTTCTCTGGGAAGAATACAGCAATACAGAGTTCATTGATTCACTGTGAAAATAAAAATTCCCATTTAATTATCTTTCATATTGTCAAGTTCTCTGAACACTACTCTTTATACACAACAAGCATCATAAGAAATTTTCAAGTTTTCTTCTTCTGAATTGTCAAAAATAATGGAAGCTCTCAAGTAAGGTAAGTTCTCTTTGATTTTAATTTTGCCTGCTAGGGTACCATCTGCACTGAGTGAGTAACACAATTTTCTCTCAAGGTTGTACTGCATGCAATTGCCAATGTATGTTAGAGCTCTCCAGTATGAGTTTCAGTACCAAACAGGATCTTACTGCTCTGTGCTGGTGCAGAAGTTATTTTCTTTTTTCTGCAGTCACATTCTTGCTGTATACTTTACCTCTACAAACCTATACCAATACCAAAAAAGAGAAAATAATTTGGTTCACCATCCCACCATTCCAAGGCCACACTTGGCCCTATCAGTCACAAAGATTGTGAGACACAGGAAACAACACTACATCAACTTGCCTAATGACCATTCACTTAACAGCCAGGGAATTCATTCTGACCTTGGCTGTAGCCATGCCAAAGACTGTGATTGCAATACTTTTTTTCAGATGATGTGATTGTGACTTTTTTTGCAAAGCTGTAAGTTTGGATTTTCATCTTAAACAGTAGAGAGCTCTAAGTTTCTTCTTTACCAAATAATTTCATTAACAATCCAGCTTTCGCTGATGTGTGTGTCAATACAAGTTAAATTTGTCTGCCACTAGAGTCAGATGATTATAAAACCAAGTCTTTTCTGAAACCTAGACCTCTGAGCTCCAGGGCACAGAAAATACTTAAAATTTTCTTCTACTTACTGTACTAAAATTATGTGCCTTGCAATTTCAATTACAGTAGTTATAAACTTCAACATTGAAAACTTAAAAAAAACCCCAGCTATGTTCTGCCTGTAGAAAAAAGAAACCATAATGACTTAGCGTTTACTAGAGTCTGAGTAATAATGATTTCAAGGTCTTGGACTCACAGATCAGCAGAAAAAGAAAGGACTGTTAAATGTCAGACAGATGAAATTAATTTATTCTCAGGATTTGTTGAAATCATGTTAACAACAGACATTTGTTTAAATAGCTTGAAAAGAGTGATAATATTGATTTGTCTTTATGGGTACATATTCTGAGATTAACTTCTGTCTAGATTTCCTGTTTAGATTTGAATTGTCATCATTTAAAAATGGACCACAATGGGAAGAGAAAGGTGGCAGCTACTTAAATGGTATTTATTCCAAATAGGAGTTGCCCCAGGAAGAATACACACCCTTAAACCAGAGGGTATTTAATAACTGCACCTGTTTCCATCCCAGGGAAATGGGATGCTGTCTGAACAGTACCAAAACCTGGTGAGAAAGTTGGGTCATCTGGAGTTTAGTTTTGTCTGCATTGTTTAAAATTCAGCTCAACATTTGTGCATTATAAGGCTTTGCTGAGACATATAAAATCAATCTAGCAAAAATACTGCTTTAAATTCCATGCTTTATACACAGATTCAGGAAAAAATAGTATTACTCCTAGAGCAAAGCTGTTCATTCCCCTTCCATTCAGAAACAGATTGGAAGAGACCAAAGCTGGACCATTTGTGATACTGCCACCATCCTTTAGTTTAAATTCATTCTTCTTCCTTCATATTTCTTGGAAAAAGGTGGCTACAATTATATACACAAAGCCTTACCAGAGTTTTGTACAAAATTCTCATATACACACTGTTCTGTGCCAGACACATTGTTTCTGATACTCCCAAGTACAAAATTAATCTTTTCCTACAGCCACATCATGCTGGTTGCTCAGGGACATTTTGTGACTGATTCATACACCCACACCTTTCTTTCACTCTGCCATTTTTGGCTGATCAGCTCCCAGGTTACAGCAGAAATTCCTTTCCTCCTCAGTATATGATCTTTCACTTTCATACTATTATGTTTGATCCCATTTGCACAACTACTGCACTTCTTAAGGTCATACAGTTCTTTCTTCTTTTCCATCTCACATTTTACCAGTAGCTGTTCTTCATCCTCATTGCAACACTGTCCTTGTATTTGGCAGTAGATTTCTCTTCTCACAAGACAGCTCCTTTGTGACAGGCATGAAAAAGGAGAGGGGACGTGGAGCAATACAAGGGGGTTCGTCCCACTTTCTTTCTTTCATCCCAGGGGAACTCCTACCAATCCTGTGCTGCTGAGATCCTTCAAGGCCATGCCCAGATGGTCTGCAGCACCTAACCCCTGGGTGGTGATTGGGTATCTGACTCCTTACAAGTGAAGGAAAGCAAATTATTTTTTCTTTTTTCTTTTTTCTT